>VZTG01006403.1:526219-655250 GCA_013397845.1 Melanocharis versteri
TTTTGGTTAACCCCTCCACTTATCAGCTCAGCTATTAAATATTGTGGCTTTCCAGCTATCAGTCTCTGATCAGCACAGTTAGTGCATTTTACCTTCCAAGGAAGTGCACTTTGAGCCAGCTGGAGCACGAAAAATGTAGGAGCTGGAGAAAGTCATAATTGAAACAGGCGACTGCTCCAGTACAGACAGGAAATAAAAGGAAGACGGGGCCCTTCAATGTATTAAATTAGATGTTTCAAATTCAGACAGTATCAGGAAAAAGAAGACTTATGTTAGAAAAAAAAAGGTAACAGTAAGTTCATTCAGCTGAACACCCAGCCCTCCCTTCTTCCCCCCCTTAACATGTGTTTTTGCTGGAATCTTACTCTGATGCACTGAAGGGTAGAAACTACACAGGCCCCTCTGGTTGCCAAACAGCAGAGTAGCAGGTCCTGGACTGTTATACTACCCATATTTTCTCCCCCTTCAGACAGTCATTGGGTATTCTCTTTCTGTAAATTAAGCATGAAATTATGTTGGGCTGAGGAAACAAGATTTCAGCTGCTCAGTAGTTAGAAAGAAAAGTATGTTGTACCTATAGCAAAAACGTGAATTGTTTGCATTTCCTGCATGCTAGTTTGAGATATTTCACATCTCTATGCATAGCGTGTGCTCGTGTACATAAATTATATGTACATTTCCATGCAAACTAATTTCTTCTCGCCATCCAGCCACCACCTAGTGTTGCTGATTTTCACGGTTTTATCGTGCCTGCAGAGTTTTCTACTCACTTATGTGTGTATGAATATGTATAGTGCATGATGACAAAGTATGAAGATTTTTATTAGTTCAGAGTTTAAAATTACCCTACTGTTCATGAGTAGCTACACGTGAGCTCTTATGGATCATTCCAAGCAAGTGCCACTGAAAATCCCATGTTATGGTACTCCATTGTGCAATCAGCGAATTTGCAACACAGATTCTATGTTTTGGTTTTGGTTTTGGTTTTGGTTTTGGTTTGTTTGCTTTACAATTTAATAGCAAAGTACAAGATCTAATATTTGTATTCTTTCATCTTTGACTCTAAAATGACCTCATGGAAATTACTTAACATTAGAGCTGGTCAAGGTTTTTGTAAATTCAAAATATAATTTTCATTTTGTTGAAAAGCATTTTTCAGTTAGTAATTGAAATTTATTTTTTTTTTTTGCCAACCACTGAAATGTCTATATATTGAATTATGGAGCATAACACACACTCAGAGATAGGCCAGAATATATTAAAGTCTGACCTACTGGATACATCTTGCTGTACACCTTGAAACCTACTAAACTTGGCACTTAAGGAAAAAAGAAATCTTTGGCTCAGAACAATTAGGGTTTACAAAGCATATAAATTACAGCAGGAATGCCTCTAATCACTCATTTACCTTCTAAAATGCCTCAAGGGTTTGGGATTAGAAGAGAACCATTACAAAGATTAAGATGAAATATCTTAGAATCGAATGGATATAGGGGAAAGTAATTTTTTCTGTTGGTAATTTTTTTTCATGTCATAAGAAAAGGTTTTGGGGCACATGGTATGTAAACAGAAAACTGTTTATTGGGACAACAGAAGTTTTCAAAAGTGAAACAGGCACATAGAAATCTGGTAAGGAAGCTGGAGGAGTAAAAAAATAGATGAATCATGAGATGGAGAAAATTCCTTAGCTGTGTTAGGGTCCTGTGCAGGTCTTGGTTGTCTCAAAAATTCTAGAGGTGCTCAAAAGTAGAGCATTGATTTTACATATTATCTTCATTTGAGCTGTTTAGGTTGTGTCCCCCTTTTAAAAACAAGATCATTCCTTTTTTTCTGACTTTTGCCATTTTATGTGCATGCTACCCTTTTGATATGCACACAAGGGCTAATTAGATCCTAGAATAATCAGATGACAAGGAGGTAAAGCTTGGTAGAGTGATGTTTTGCATCCTTCTGTCTGGTCAGTGGAGGAGGTGTTGCAAGTGTTTTGACTAGAAGTTATGTGAAGTTATGTGAAATGAGGCATTATCTGGTTATGCAAAGGTACGTGTATATGCAGTGTGCAAAATTCTCTAACTGTTTTCTAGATTCCTGGAGTACTGTCATTCTTTCTCAGTTTCTTTGTCAGCTTTTCAATTTTTTTAAAGACAGCACTGCAGCACCATTTTTGTGAAGGAATCTCTCATGGCAACTGCCTCTGTATTTTGTGCAAAAGGCATCAAGGAGGAATCAGGTGAGTAGCACAAAGGAATGCAGCCTAGATAGAACTAGAAGTTGCCTCTTGGGCTTAGAAGTTCTGGAAGGTTGCCCAGACATGGAAGAAAACCAGAACATTTGGTTGAATTCTTACTGCTGAACTATGGGGGAAAAAAATTACTCAAAGTTAGATTCTTCTTGGTGAAATCTGTAGGCTGCAGGGGTTTGAGAGGTGATCAGCTTCAGTAGTTTCAGGTATTTGATTGTGGGTTTGGTCAGGTTTTTTTCCTATTTATGAGATAGATGGCAGGTGAAAAAAGTGTATTTTCTTTCTGCAGCTCAGTTTTACGTAGGTGTGATTCAGTAAACATGCATGCTTGTAAAATTATAAAATACAAGAGACTTCTGTGTTACATGGCTCCACATGGCAAACCCATTTTTTAACTTGAAAGTGATGGACATCACACCAACCTGCTTTTGCTGTTAAAATTAATTTCAGAAAGCATCCCTAGAACTGGGCTTGAAAACATATGACTGTGTTAAAAGAAGTATTTTTAAAGTAAGCAATTCAGAAAATATCTCCAATGATTCAGCTCACATCTGACTGTTTGCAGGAAAAAATGTATTGTGTTGTGCCTAATGCAAAGTGTGCTTCTGGGAAATTACTAGTGCAAAATCTGTGAATAAATGATGTGTGTTTTCTTTATATTGTGAGCAAAATGGAACTGTGGAGTGAGAGCTGTGCTTATGTAGTGTGAAATGGAGAGGTCATATTCAGTTCTCCACCTGGCCACAGAGATCTGTGGTTCTCCAGGCCCCAGCTTGGGTCTCTAAAAAGGGAATGCTCCATTTTAATGGCAGCCTTCTCAAGAATGTCCCTGCAAAGCCAAGCCAAGGCTGGGATTTCCAAAGACTTAGGGAACGTTTGTAGCTTTGTGTAGGAGTAACTAAGCTGTCTTTGAGGAAACAAAATGTGCCTCTTAGGCAGCATGGGTTTCAGGCCCAAAGCATTTCCTTGAAGAGGCAGACCTTCAATAGCTATGGCCACAAAAGACCTGTGTAGGCGTGAGAGCGAGGAATCAATACAACTTTTTCACCTTAGGTTTTTTAATTGTTCTGTTGGATGTTGGCATTTAGGTATTCTGCCAAAGAGACCATTTGCATGTGTAGCTGCAATGTACGCTGAGGTTGGGGCAGTTTTCAAGTCATGCCGTCAGTGGTAGGTCTAGACTTGAATTCAGAACTGCTTCCAACCCGGGGTGCTGTGGCACACCACGAGTGAGAAGCTGGTGGGGCAGCACAGGAAATGTGACCAAAACAGCCTGTTCAAAGCAGTGCCGGGTTGCTGTTTCCATCTGGGACTGGAGATCGCTCATTTGGAGAAATCCTCAGTCTCATCACTTACTGACAGATGAGAGGTGTGACCTTCTGTGTTGTTGACAGATGACTGACTGCAGGGGGATGATAAGACCTTGTAATCAATGTGAGTGCTTTGATGAGATGTGCAGCCCCAGTCCACCAAGAAGAAAAGGGCCTGAGTATAGCTCCCCAAGCTGCTCTGCTCAAAGAATTGGAGGATTTGTTACATTCTCTCTGTGTCCAATATTCCTGCATTACCTTTGAAAAAAGCTGGGAGAGAAAGTTAGGTTCAGTCTGGTCACAGTGTTAGCTTGCTTAAAAGATTCATCTGATGAGGGTGTTCTTGAAAGCAAGCTTTTTTCCCCATTGTTTTTCATTAATTCAAATTCAGGATTCTAAACTTAAAAAAAATAGCAAAAAATGGTGAGTTTTGTTCTGTCACGTGTAACGCATGTTTGTGCCTCATGGACTTACGTCACTTTGAATAATTTATTTCTGCCACAGTCAGCATAAATGGTTTCTGCCTGATTAACAGAAACCAGAATTTGGGCCCACAGCTTGCACAAACATTTGTGCAATTTTTTAATAGTTTCTTATTCGCCTACAGCGGAAGAATGAATCAAGAATTAATTAGCACATCAGAAGGTTCGCACCTCAGCTTCCTGTCTTTCTTTTGTATTTCATTATTTCCCCACCTTTCAAATTGGTGTTTCTAGGCATGTAACAATATGCAGCTCTGGACTGCAGAGGCTGATAGGAAATATTCCTTCATTACTTTTCATGTCTTGCACTTTACGTTTGGCTTGTGGGTTTGGTGCCAAACTGCCAGCAGTTGCCTGGCTTTGGGAAGAAACAGCAACCGCTTATTCTTCTTGTGGCTTTTACCTGAAGTCATAATTTCAGCTAAGTCTGCAAAAAGATACATGGATCTCTGCAGACATTTTGGCAAACTTGGCTTGAAATTCATATTTTTAATGAAGCTGAAATCCATAGGATATTTGGGAGCTCACTGCAAAAGTTTCTCCCAGCTCCGTGGGCATATTGGCTGCAGCAGGTGCCAGCTGGATTGCCTGTTCTCTAGCCTCCTTTTCCCAGGCACCTACAAAGCCAGTTTGGGGAGATGTTCAGCAGCACATGTAGGAGCCAGGTGCTGGTGGTAGTCAGTGTAAACCAGGCACCTGCTCGTCCCTTTACTTTAGAAAACTTCCCTCATAAATTTTGAGTCATGGTGAAATCTTGTAAGGAAGACCTATTAAATCGAGCGAGCTTGGGTGGAAAAAAAGCAAGAAGCACCCCTGACTGGTTAAGAGTGAAAACATGTTCTCCTGTCTGAGCTTGCTGACACCAGGAAACACGGTTTGTGGAAAGCACCAGTCTTGGATATAGTGTGCATTACCAGAAGATACCCACGGCATTTCAGCTGCTGTGTGGTAAATGCCTCCATGTAGGGGTTTTTTATTGTGATAACTGCAACGTAGTGTTTTCTGTGCGGTTTTGTGTGTGTGCTGTTGCCAGGATGCCGCTGGCAGGTCATGGAGCCATGCCCTTGTTTTTGCTGGGGTGATTTTTTCCAGCATCTGTGTCCCTATATATAAAGAACATTGCCAGTCTGAGTGCATGTCCTCTCGGGCCTCTCGTGCTCATCTGTGGGTCAGTTGTGTCCATCAAGAAACAGGTTCTGTGGTAGCTACATTCAGTTAGGTGCTATCTTTTGCAGCATCCGATCTTCTGGTACCGATTTCTTCTTAATCAGCACACCAACTCTGGCTCAGGGGAACGGCGTTCCTAGAGTTGCTGCCTTTTACTATTATTTTATTATTATTATTATTATTATTACTATTATTATTTTCTGTGATATGTAAATAGCACTTTTTGAGTGCTCACAATCTGATGACCTTTTGTAAAATGTCAGGCCGGTTTGGTTTCTGCAGCTGTACTTGGAGTTGTGTGTGACCTCTCATGCTTTATGTTCTTCTGTTGGTCTTCCCCATGCATCTGAGAGGTCCCCTTATTTCTCTCTTCTGGCCATAACATGCCCTCTGACATCAATTTGCCCTCTTAAACCTGGCTGTGCTCATTTAAGGCACAGTTGCATTTCAGCAGTGCTTTGTGTGGTCCCAAATCCTTCATTACATATTCTCATGTACAAACCCTTCCTGGGATGAAAATTCTCATTTTTTTCCAATGTATTGGGCTATTAACATCAACAGTTGATCTGAAAAATGAGGAGGAGAAAAGGGTCTGTGGCAGACTCTGCTTCCTCAAGGGTAAAGTAAGTAAAAGGCACTGAGGAGCTGCAAGCTGATGCCAAATGATTTGATAATCTTGTCAAAGTTAATTATCTTTCATAGCTATTTCATAGTCAAAGCAAGACATCTTATTTAAAAATAATTTTTTTAAAAGCTATATAAATGAATAGAATTTTTCCCTACTTAAAATTATTACTCCTCTCCTCCTGAGCTAGAGTGATTCTCCAGTATCTGGTTGCAGTCTGCTTAAACTCAGCAGCGCTTAAATCAAAGTGATATTTAGATTCTATAAGCCAGAGTCTCCTTTCAGGCCAATAAACATCTAAAGTAACCACAGATTTACACCTAGGTAAACCCATGACTTCTAGGGGGCTATTTTGGACTTGCACCACTCTAAGTGCGAAAAGAATGTGGCAATAAATGATGACAATAAAAATGCTTTATTAAGC
Source organism: Melanocharis versteri (assembly GCA_013397845.1). Lineage (NCBI taxonomy): Eukaryota > Metazoa > Chordata > Aves > Passeriformes > Melanocharitidae > Melanocharis > Melanocharis versteri. Next base: position 532,470 of record VZTG01006403.1, read on the forward strand.
TTTTGTGAGTGCACTAAAGTCATAATAAGCACATCTATTTACATTAGCATCCATTAAAATGTAGCACATGCATTAACTAATAAAAAATAAAGTTTAATGTGGATGCCAGGCTATGACACTGTTGAACTCTTGAATTTTATCAGCTCTGTGAAGCAGGTCCCATTTAACAGAGCTCTGCCTCTCATGTTTTGGTAGTAAGCAGGAACTAACAAGTTATCTCTTCTGTTTCCCTGTTCTGAGCCGTACTAAGAAATGTTCAGTGTTTGCAAAGGCCATGATAGCAAGACCCACAGTCCTGCTATGATGCACTGGCACAGGAGGCCAAATGGTGCCTGTCACAGTCACAGAAGCCAGCCTTTTAATTTCTCGTCCTCTTTATTTGTTATGGCCTGAACACACTGTCAGCGCTTGAATAATCATGATGAAACTACATGAATGAGTAAGGTGATTGGGATTTGGAATTTATATGTTGCCCTGGAGGGTTTGAGTTCAGACATGCAGTACCAAACCTCAATTTACTCTTCTGTTTCCAGTATATGAATTTTACCAAAGTTCTCACTTAGTATAATCACCATTTTATATCATTGCACAGTAATAACTGTCTAATATACTGTAAATAATTGTGGGTCTCTTCCTCTAATTTGTTCACTGAGAGGAAACAGACGATTTTTATGGGAGAGAAATGAAGCAGCGTTTCTCAGAAAGCAAAGCGTGCAGATGACCATCTTATTATTAGAAAAGAGGAAACATCAAAAGATGCAGAGCCGTTTGTATAATCATCCCAAACTACTGTGGTCACCCTTTCAGCAAGCCTCCTTCAGTTTTCCCACCCTTTCCCTGCATGACTCTGCACCAGGTCACTGCATGGTCTGCAGTTGCTCACCGTGCAGACCCTGGAAAAAAATGCAAAAAAGGGCATTGTGCCTGACAAAAATGACCCATGCTTGTGCTCAGAGACGCTGAGAGCATTGGGTGGAGGCTGCACCTGAGTGAAAGCTGTGCTGCCAGGCTGCTGACTCCAGAGGCAGAAGGGCTGCAGCTGGAGCTTAACTCAGCTTGCAGCAGAGAAATAGGAATTTGGAACAGCACCTGGGGTTTATTTTATTTTATTTTATTTTATTTTATTTTATTTTATTTTATTTTATTTTATTTTTTATTTTATTTTATTTCTACAAATAACTGGAATGAGTGTTTTTGATGGTTTAGTTCATGCCTGCATGTTTGGTGTGCTTCATTTAGCTGGCTACAGATGAATCTCCAGGTCTGGATTTCTTTGTGACCTTGTGGTCACTGGTCAGGGTTGTCTTCCCCACCCTCCCAGGCTGTCACAGTCTTCCTTGACAAGTTGCACTTCCAATGTTTTAAAAAGCCTGCCATTAATACACATGGGTTTTTTTTTTTAAACACTAAAGCAGTAATGATTTCAATGTTCTTACTTTTTAAGGAGTGAATTTGGCACAGTGGACATTATTAAATGTAGTTTCAGCTTATGTTACAGATATTTGATGTAGTTCTCCAGAGGAAGGCTTACAGACTGTGTGAAAAGTAATTAAGTTTTTCTTTGAGAGGGACATTGCAAAGAGATTAAAAATGTTAAAGTGAAAAAACACTACATACCACTTTAATATACAGCACTGTCTGTATACTTGTTAGGAGTAAAACGAAACGTGGCATTTACTTTATGCCTTCACTTTGTTCTGAAAGAAGCATCCACTACTAGTAAAAATTTAATTTCAATTATTTTTTGCAACTAGATACTTTATAGAATAGTTTTTCTGTCATCAGAATTGTCATTTTTTAACATACAATTTTTATGGGCAAAAATGTAATTAAAACTACGCTACTACTTTCATCTTCAAAAACCTCCCCTATAAAACAGGAAGTATCTCCTTATTTTCCCAGTTGTAAATGTTTTATTTCCAACTATCAAAGAGTACAAAAACTACACACAGAAGAGGGAAAACAGACTACTGAAGAAACAAAAATAAAAGTACCTTTTTCTTAGGGCAAAAAAGCAGCAATTTTTTGCTAATCAATCAGCATCTGCATTGTTTCTTTTTCCCCATCCTGTCTAGTTAATGTACCTATCAGCCACACAGTGTCAGAGCTGGACAGCAATGTGCCATGTGGATCTTCCAGTCCACCTCTTCCTCCTCCTCTTCCTCCTTGCACAGGAAAATACTTGTTCGGATGGCAGGACCTACTACCACTTGACACTGCCATAGGAATTACAGAACAGCTGCACAGTTCTGCCCAGAAAAAAAAAAAAAAAAGTATTTTTCCTTTGTAAAATCGAGGGAAAAAGCTGAAAGTTTAAGGCCCTTAGCATTTTGCAAAGTACTGAACCCTTAATACAGATTGAAGAATTATGTATTAAGCACCAGAATAACTGGAATACAGTGAAAAAAGAGAATGAGGGAAGGAGCAAGAGGAGAAAAAGTCAGAAATTATGAATAATCTTTTAATCTCATTCTTCTTCTTCCTGTGGGCATTTTCTTTCTTTTTTTTTTTTCCCTCTCCTTGTTTTAAAAAAAGTCCCATCACTGCATTAAAGCACTGAGAAAATTGGTGTGCAGTCAAGCCCCAGAATTATTACCATACCACATATAGGGTTACATAAAATGAGGTGTTTTTTTCCTTAAATCCTAAGATTGTTCGTTCACACAGCTCACGCATTATAATCAAATGTGAACACAGGAAAACGGTCCATGGGATCAGCCCTCAGTACGACTGTAATTCCCAGTGAGGTGGGTGGAAGTCTGGATCATAGTGTGGCAGGAGAATAGAAGCCCTTCTGTTCTGAGATGGACTTATCACATGGTTAGCAGCTGGAATTTATGTGAAGTCTTATTAAATAAAACAGCAGTAACCAGTCACCTACTGCTGCAATATACTTGGAGGTACAGTACCTGAATATTTGCAGAAGCACTTGACCTTTCTCCTGCTTCTGCATCTCTGTATTTTCTTTTGCTTATACTAGACAGTTTTTGACCTCCCAGTAAACTTTTATTCTTGTTTTTATTACAACTTAAGATTGTGAAAATTTAAGGGTTTGAGTTATATGATGGCAGGTTTGTTAAAAGAAGATTAAGACATGCCCAGAGAACTTCTTTCAAATGCAAAAACATTTAATTTTAGGTTTTATTTTATTAAGTTGATTTTTATGCACATATATATTTATGTATACACATACATATTTAAATATGAATGCATGTGTGCATACTTTTTATTTTTCCATCTCGAGTTGGTGGGTAGAACATCTGGAATAGTTGTGTAGAACAGAAGTGTGAATGGAAACAATACTGTACTTACATAATAGCACAGGATATTTCATTAAAACAATTCCAGTATATTAAGAGTTGGCAAATTACAACACTTAAAGAACTGATCTCCATATGGGAGCACTTAGTCCTTTGAAATATTATATTATTTTTAATTGTGTCTCATTCAGTGAAGGGATTATAATTTTGAAGGCAGTGGGTCACAGCACACCAAGCCACTACACAGCCAACAGTGAAATCCCTGGATTATTGATGTATCCCCCGGTAACTGTGATTTTGATATTTTATAGAGTTTATTAGTCTTGTACAGGAGGTGCAAAGACCAGGCTGTTTATCAAAGCAAAGACGAGAGCTCTACAGAGCGTCTGCCCTTGCCCTGAAGCAGAGCCTTTTGCTGCAGGACCTCCAAGGGCTTTTGAGATGAATTTCTCTAAAAGAAAAGGGTGGTTTTTGGTTTGTTGTTTTTCTTTTTTGTTGTTGTTGTTTTTGTGGTGGTTTTGTTTGTTTGCTTGTTTGTTTTTTAATTTAATGCCAATGCAACTAGAAACCACCTGGCCAGCCCCTTCTTCATTGCCCTGCCAGAATTTCAAGCCAGGGATTTTTTTCAGAGACACTTTACAGAAGTGTCAGCCATGGGGAGAGTTTGGCTTCTCAAAACCTGGAGACCGCTCCAGAATGATGCCTCAAACATAAGTGGATATAGGCCAGCTGGAAGGGAAAATGATAATTAAAGCTGCCAACCTGGCTCAGATCGTGGTATGAAGAAAAGACAGGCACACCAGACAGTTCACATAGTGTGGAGTTGATCCATGACATGTTCCCAGTGGCTGGTGGCAGCCAGAGCTGCTGGAGGTGGGACGCTGCCGCTGCCTCGCTGCTGCCTGCCATTCCTGCAGGACACGGGCAGGCGCAGAGGGCAGCTCCTCTAGGGCAGGCTGACCACATCAGCAGGCTTTCATGGGCAGCTGAGAAAAGCTGTTTTTCCTGCCCCAAGAGTTTACTGAACTTGGTCACAGTGATGGAGTTAAGTCTGCAGGAGAGGGTGAGTTAGAGGTGAGTGAATGGAAAGTGGTGAAAGAACACAGTGGCACAGAGTACTGGTTTCTAGCTCCTGGCTTTTGCTGGTTTTATCTCTGTGCATTTTATTGAGTGAATGGATTAAAAGTCCATTGGAAGAATATGTCACACCTCGGTGAGAGGCTGGTTAAATTCCTAGACAGGATGCCCAGCCCATGGCCAGGATTTTCCCTGCAGGAGCCAGTTGACACGCACATACTTTCAATCTGTCTCACTTTTGCTATAAATGGGCCAAGTCTCTTGCAGCTATGCCGAGGAAAGTTGAAGAAAGTCTCGGAAAGCAATGTGTGCTTTACTTTATGTTGTCAGATTTCAAGGCAGTAGAGTTGGTAAAAGTGTATTGTTTGCAGCCTGGACTGGGCTCGCAGCAGGCAGCTCCGATAAGCTACGCCTGCCCTGAAGAGAATGTTATCTAAACAGCAAGCAGTTTATTTCTCTGTAAATAAGGAAAGGGATTGATACAGACCTGTTGAAGTAAATGACTATTGTTAAAATAAATGTTTTTACCCCTAGGGGAAAACTGAACATCTATTTTCTGGTATGGCAGATTAAGCTACATATGAAGTATAAATTAGTATGTCACTGCCTACCTCGCTCCCTCTTGGCATGCTGGTTTTAAAATGGTTCATGGCATGGCTGGGGAACCCATGCCGATCATTTTCAAGTTTCCTGTCCATTTTAGATATTTCAATGGAGACTGTACTAGCCACATCTCAGATGTTACAATATCCTATTTATTATAGAAACCATTTAAAGATACTGTTTTGAAAAAGATAGACGAAAACAGCCCTGATCTTTGCTCAGTGAAAACTTAAGCCTATGCTTCAGAAGATTTTTCTATTGCTGTCACTTTTTTGCTAATTAATTCTTCCCTCTCCTGCACATTCTCAGAATTTGCATGGCACATCCAAGCAGGAGCAGGTCACCATTCTTTTTAAATTCTGTGAATATTAACCTTATGGAGAACAGCAGGAAAGATGTCTTCATTGTAATCTGTATATTAAAAACTTGGAAGTCTCAAGCGCTCACTATAACTGCTAATTAGCGTTTCTTCTTGTAAGTCTCCCTTTAGTCAGGGAGTTTGCCTATTGATGTTAATTTTAGTTCTTCTTCTGAAATGTGAGGTTACATGCTCCTTCCTTCTTCCTCTCCTAATCACCATAGCCCCTAAACCCATAAGATGTCACAAAACAACAGAAAATTCGGTTTCAGGAGTTTTCTTCTGCAGCACATCACATTCAAGTTTATTCTTTTGACGTCTCTCAACCACGGCAAGGCAAACCCTCCTTTCTAGGTCACACTTGTCCATCCTGCCTTCTGGGTTCCTCATTGATGCAAGGATCATGGAAGGCAGGCTGGGAAGAAGATGGAGAGGTATGAGGGTGTGGGGTGTATAGTTTTAAGACTCAGAATGAGAAGGGAAATCTCTCATATAAAACGAGCCTGGGGACAGTAGTGATGGCAAATAGGAAGATGCAGTGGCCAAGCTAAATTGGGATGCTGTTCCAGATGTCTCTCTTTATTCATATATCTGGGTTTTTTGTGATGAAGCTTTACGAAGTTGTTGGGATGCATTTGCAGTCTATGGTGGTGTTGACTGAGAATTCTCACGGTTGAATGCAGCCTGTAGTTGGTGTTCTGGTTTCACATAAGGGATGGGAGGGTGTCTTTGAGAACCATTTGAATCAGTCACACATCTCTTCTTTGTCGTTATTATCATGGGTTTGTAAGTAGTTTAGCATAACAAACTGTTCACAAAAAAAAAAAAAAAAGAGAAAAAGTGTAGAATATTGGTAGCATTTCTAAAAACAAACTGGATGCTGCTTTGACTTCAGTCCTTTTTAAAAAATACAGCGTGTTTTTTGTTTAGGAATCTGCTTGCAAGTTTGTTTTTAATCACACAGACTATGAAGCTTCAGTTATGTCTTCAAAAACATTGATGCTGCTTGCAAAACTATTCTTTCCAGGAGAAAAAGCATCAGTGACAAAAACTACAGGAAAAAAAAATGTTTTTCAACTAAGATTTTTAATTTTCTTGTACATAATCTGATCAGCTCTTAGCTTCTTCTTCTAGGTTCCTTCCAGTAAGTTTAGTTTGGAGCTCAGGTTAATTACTGGAATGTCCTTTTTGACATCTCAACTTTAACATCGAAGGATGTTTCCATTTACTGAGATGTAAATGAGACAACTCAATTAAAAAATGAATAAAACAAGGAACCAAACAAAACATCCGAGCAAAAAACCCCAAGCTTCTGCCACCATTGGTATTACAATGAAGCAAAACAGCATCAAAATAATTATCGGGAAGGAATTTTCCCAGCTCACTACCAAAGAAAAAAGCCCCTTTTACTTTTCTGTCATTCTGCAAAGTCTTCTCTGAAAATACACTAAGCAGTTGTCTTTTGCAGAATACTCAGCAAACCCCAAAATTTGAGGCTACTTAAAATTACATCTAGTGAGTAAAGTCCTCATGAGTGATCTTCAGAATTTTTTCAGCTTACGGAGTAGACTTATCAATTTCTTTATTGATAAAGATCTGTTTGATTTTGATTTATTCCCACCTTTCAAGCTATGTAAGTTAGCTGAACATGGGATAATGCTAGGAATTGATTTCTGTTTTGCAGAAAGTCTGGTGTTTCTTCCTGCTGTTTTTTTTCAGCACTTGGTCTGCCTTAGTTACATTGGCTGTTACCAAAGATATGTTTGCTATCAGCCTCTTCTGAATTTACTCACTTGAGTTGTATCTTGTATACAACAGATCATGTTCATCTTTCATTCTTAATTAAAGGGCAGGTATTCTTCTCCATTTGAAACACTCAAGGGTTCCTTTGCTTCCTTAACTGTCCATACATTAGGTTTCTAGTTTGCTGTCACTCCAGATTTTCTTTCCTTTGCTCCGGAGGGCTTTTTTTTCTCTATTTAATGTCTTTATAGACACCTTCAGGGCTTTTTTTTTTTTTTTTTCCATGATAAAATGGAAAAGGTTTTCAACATTTGGACTTGATGAGATTTCCTCCCTATGGAAGGGAACTTGCGGCCATCTGTTGACAAGAAGTAAAGAGCCCATAGGTCCAGGCTTGCTCAGACTGATGAGGCTTGTGCTGTGCAAGCAGACTGATATTAGCCAGGGGCTCATTTGTAGCATCTGTACCAGGCAAAGGAACTCTTGATCCAGGAATCAACATAAGCCAAAATGCCAGCACTCAGAGGCAGCTCCTGTGGCCCCAGATCCCTGCGAAACAGGCCCTCAGCATAAGGAGAATACCCCTTGAGTTAACCAGATAGTAACTAAGAAATAAGAAGGCAGAATCTAACATTCCCAAAATATAAAGAGTGGAATCAGGTATTACACTAGCTCTGAGAGAATCATTGAAATTTATGGTTTTACAAACTGCCCACACTTCTCCAGGACAGTGGCCTTTTAGAACAGGCTGGGAGGTAGCATGGCTGTTTAAAAGGGAGCTGCACCGAATCAGAGCACTGCCAGCTCTCTCATACTTTGCAAAATCACTGCTGGTCTCTTTTGGGGCTAAGCTATTTGTCTCACTCTTGCAGGAAAGTTTGCTCTGCAATTTGTGGAGTTGGGCTAATGAATCAGTTGGCTCCACGCCTCGTTCTCTAGTCATTCAGCAGCAGCATTTCTTTCAAGAGGCAAATGTAATCGTAACTGTGACTTTCCAGTTTTACTTGGTGGATGTTACACAGTAGTCACGCAGAGCTGCTCATGAAGACTTGATTATGTTGTACAAGTAGCCTCAGAACAAGAATCCCGTGTGGGACTTCTATAGAACGAAACATAATGGTGCTTTCCACAGGGCTCTGTGCTGTTTTGCTGTAGTAATCAATTCTTGTAATTTCGGAGAATCCAGGCCCATGTTTAACAGTTAGCACAGTTTATGAAAATTTGAAATATCCAGCATGGTTCTTCATAATTATTTTCAGGAGCAAGTTTTGTTTGTGGATGCTTTGTTAGGGTAGCCTAAGTAGCAACACGAGTGCCCCATACACAGGTGAGAAGAAAGAAGGGACCCTGCCTTGAACTTTTGGGTCTTCATGAAATTTGCACTGTATCTCTTTGCTAGATGCCTCTCAGAGTGCCAGCACCCAAGGGTGGGACAAAGAGACAAAAAGCACTATGTTTGCATGGGAACTGGAAACATCGTGGGATTTATTTCTTTAACTGTGTGTCTCTTTCTGTAAGCTTAACTTGTAGAGCTTTGAGTTTGTTTCAGTTTTACTGCTACAAGGAGTTTTAAATAACAAAAGCACAGAGGTAGGAAATTTTCAAGGAAGATAAATAGCTTTGAGAGTAAAATGAGAGACATTTCTGAACCGTGGAACATTTGAGGGATATGCTCCCTGCAGAAGCTGAATGCAGTGGAATAGAAAATACATCATATTTGAAATAAGAGCTAGCTTATCCCCACAGTGGAAGAGATTTCAATAATCGTGTAAGCCTTGAAGACTTCAATTAGTTTCAGAAATCTCTCATCACTGCCGGATGGACTTTTGTCATACAGGAAAATCATGAGGGGTTTGGCAGCTGAAGGAAAAGGATGCCTTCTGTTTCTGTCAGCCTGCATGCAATGATTCATCTCGTCTGAGGGAAAGGAAAACCAAAGCAGTAGGGTTCTAGTCAGAAATTAGTCACTGTGAGACAGTGTTTGATTGGTGGCCCAGGGTTGGGATTTTTTTGTTTTGTTTTCTTACCCGAAGTCATGTGACTTACTCTCCATACTTGTTGTTCCTACCGGGGGGTGTTTCTAGCAGGACACTTGGCTTGTTATGAAGTTGGTTAGTTTTAATCCTTTACCTTACAAAAAAGTGAGTTTCATTGTGAATTTGAAACTCCTGCTTGGCATCAAAATTACTCTTTCTGCAGCTGATGGTATTGAAGAAGAGGTAGTTATATTCCCATCAAATAAAATAGAGATGAGAATCAACTGCAAGTTCGTCTCATGGTCTGGTCATTCATCTTTTCCCAGTTTACAATATGAGTATAAATGAAGTACAAGAGTGTGATATGCCAGTTGTGGGGGGGAGAAATTTATTTGCTACTGCATTATAGTCATTACAGCTGGAATTTTTTTAAAAGATAGATTGTGCTAAAATGCAGGATTACAAGTTTGGAAGATTAACATTCATATAACAACCAAAGGAAAAATCATATCTAGCAGAAAGGCACAGGGCTGCAAGGACTCACACTGTTGCAGCCAAACTGGCAATGTCAATCTCCCTCCCTGTATACTCACGCAGTGGTCACCTTCAATTCCCCTTGAAGGTGCTATAGTTTCATATATTCACTTTCTTGGCAGCCTGGTTTTTTCTGAAGTATTCTGTTGACAGTGTCACAGAGATCTAGACGTACGTATTCCTGGTCTTTCCAAGATCCCTGTTCACACAGAAGCTGAGGAGAAAAAGCAGGCAAGGTGCTCTCATGCCGCTATGGAAGAGCAGTGGGAGAGGCTTACATTGAGTTGTGGGTTTATTGCAGCAGATCTCCTGGGTCCTTTTCATCTCACTTGAATGAAATATTTTCTACATAATGCTTTTTGCTGTGACATACTTTTGAAACATGAAAATTCACATTGAGAGCATTTTATCAGAGCTCCGCTGTTCATAGAGATGTGTTTCTTATTGTTCATTTGTCTCATGCTACAAGATGGACATTTCAAATGATCTGGAAACACTTTTTGCACACCAAGGTGAGCTTTCTAGGTGTCTGGACACTTGCCGTCTGCTTACTCAAATCAGTAAGGTTGGAAAAGACCTCCAAGATCATCAGGTCCCACCTTCAACCTAATACCACCATGCCCAATAAATCATACTGCAAAGTTCCACGTCTACTCATTTTCTGAACACTTCCAGGGATGGTGGCTCCACCACTTCCCCGAGAAACCTGTTCCAATGCTTAACCACTCTTTGATTGCAGAAATTTTTTCCTACTATCCAACCTGAACCTTACCTGGGCACTTCCTCTCATCCTGTCACTTGTTACCTGGGAGAGGAGACTGACCATCACCTTGCCACCACCTTCTTTCAGGTGGTGGTAGAGAGTGAAGGTCTCCTCTGAGCCTCCTTTTCTCCAGACAAAACACTCCATGGAGAGAATTGTGACTGACCTCGAGTTGGACTGTAACACTAAAGAGGGGTCAGTTGTGCTTTCCCCTTGAAATTGCTTTTTTTCCAGCCTAAACCCTACACCATCATGATATGTAGAGGAGGAAAGAAGGGTCTTTGTTTATTGTGGGACACAGGAAATAGGAAGAAAACCAAAGTGAGGAAAAAGCATTTCAAGAATCATACCACGCAAAAGTGATGCACAACGACACAACCAGGACAGTCACACGCACAGAAGTTTCAAAACATTTTATGGACAAAATTCATTTTTTTTTTTTAAATCCTGTGAACCACAGTGGCTCTCTGCAGTAATGGCCTGAATGGTGTTTCCCCTTTGGTTGGATTTAGAAATACAAATGTCAAACCTGGTTTTCTTTAATTGTGTAGCACTGGAAGAGAGTTCACTCAGGAGACAGAAGAAAGAGTAAGTCTGGGATATGTGGCACAGACAAGGGTTATAATGAAAATTAATTGTGTAGCATGTTAAATAATATTACCTTAATCCTGCAGCTTTGGGCAGTGGAGCTGAATTTCTATTTTATGGCATGTTTTACAAACTAAAATATTTTAGGGCTTGGAAACTGCTCGGCTTTAGTAGTTCAGCTCAGGAAATGTGCTTCCCTGCTATCAAACACAGCAGTCTGTACTCTGCATTATTAGCCATGGCATGGTGCACGCAGACAGTTCTTGTTTGCTACCTCTGCTGAACCTTTCACATCAGCTCATTTATCTTTCAGGTGTTATAATAATTGACCCTCAATCAGTATTCCATTATCCTAAACAGGCAATTATCCACATTGTCACTTTTGCATTTGCTCTTTTGACCCAGGGGTCAGGGAGGCCTAGTGTAACTGAATCCAACAAAATTATTCCCTTACCTGTCATATAAATAGTCATCCTAGCAAAATGAGACCCATGGGGGCTTTTGCTGAGGTGTTGAGAAGGCCAGTCTAACTCGTTCCTTTATTCTGCTCTTTAAGGAATGCAGTACTGTTTTGGCACTCTATCAAAATAAAACAAAGTTCCATTTTTTAGCCTTCTTTTTTTCCCCCCCTTTTTTTAAGTGAGCACCCCTTCACTTACAAATGCTTCTTTGTGGCCTACTTTATTGAAATTTCCAATCAGCTCTTCCATCTGTTAGCTGTGTTTACCACTATTCCTGGGGAAAGAATTCTGCATTTCACCTTCATTTGGGGGTGTAAGGTCATAAAACTGTCTGGATTATTTCAGCTATATTTATACCTAAGTTAATATTCCTTCTTTAACAGGTTTAAAGCTTTTAATTCCCCAGTTCATTATTCATAGCGAGTGAATCGAAGTGAACGAAGTTTTTGTATTATAAAGAGGAAAGCTTTCGGTATTCAAAAAGTGTTCTGTAAATGTGGATTGTAACCCTCTTCACCCCAGCTCCCCAATTCCGATTAGGCTCATGTTTCTTGCCCTCCCTCCCTCCACTGCTTACAGCCAGCAAATGCCATGTTTTATTTAACTAGCTCCTGTGAATAGTTTGTGTGGATATGCACTAGGGTTATATTTACAAATGTGGTGGTTGTGCACATCTTGCCAAAGCTGGCAGAGTGGCAGGGCCCACTGACACCAAGTGCACAGGAGCAAATTGTAGAGCCCCCTCATTTGCGTGGCCTTGAAGTATTAGTGTCAGGCCACCGTGGATCAGGCCTTTGGAATTCAGCTGTATCCCAGGAAGAGGGGATTATTCCTGTTACACTGGGGGGAAACTAAGTCTGAGAATGGTGGAGGGATTTTTCTGAGGTTGCAGGTGGCAAAGGAGGGAAGCAAACCTTGCTTTTCCTGACGGTGTCCGAACTGCAGCAGCACATGGTGCAATGCACAAGCCAAATGTGCCGTGGCTCCCTCCTGGCTGCTGTGTTTAGATGTCCATATTCCAAAATCCAAGGTACTCAAAGTAGAGAGGGTAACGAGAGGAAAGAGCCTTACTCAGATACAAGACTAATATGTGTTTGCATCTAGCTGCAGGGTCCCAGCCTAGCTCCGTCCCATCTGTTCTGTTTTGCTGGAAGGAGATAGTCAGCACCTTGAAACACTGTCCTGGCTCCTCTCCAGCAAGAATCTGGGAGTTGAAGTGAGAACACAAATGCAATTTATTTTTCTTTGTTGAAATGTTCATATTTTCCCAGTGGCAACACGACTCAATAGTTGAAATAATGTTATTGAGAGAAAAGAGCAGAGTCCCAGTGTGAATACTCTGCACACAGGCCCTTTAAGCTTAAGCCAGCAAATGTCTGGACAATATGTAACTTACTCTTTCTTTTTTAAGAAAAAGGAAAAAAAACAACCCACAAGAAACCTCAGGTTACTTTGGGCCTTTCTCTCCCTACTTATTTATGAAAACAAAATTGTTTGTGCATCTATTATTGTATTGCTTTATAGCAACACAAGCTTCCCACTCAAGAAGTTGTGCTTGTACTTTCTTTGTCATCTTTGTAACATCCTTTCCTGATACCTTTGGTGGAGTCAGTGCTTTGTTTTCCATTAGGTGCAAAAGTCTGATCCGTCAATAAGAGGACAGGGCTGGCTTACCCTCTACAGTATGTGCAGACAAAATGAAGGTGTAAGTGGCTGAGATGTTATATGTTGTGAGAAAAATGATTGTGTCCCCATTGTTACCAAAAAAAAAAAAAAAAATTTCTCAGGTCCCAAGACAACTGTGAAAGTCTCCATCATACCTGCTACATATCAAACTCCGTATTTGTCCTAAGAAACATCTATCTTGAATTTTACCCACACTTTAATTTTCAGGCAATTGGCAGCAGCTTAAAACCACAAAAAATATTTTGGCCAAAAAAACTTAAAAAAAAAAGCCAACTTGACAAAATAAGTTATGACCAGGAGAGTATTTCAGAGACAAAACTGTTTCAAGGTGAAAAGCAATCCAAAGTATTAAAAGGCTTAGCTAAAAACCCCTAAGTAATTAAGAAACTTGTCTCAAAATATGTAATTTCTCGATTTTCCTCTTGCGATGGTTTCAGCTGGGGTAGCTTGGTTGCTGGCTGGGAATAAACAACACTTCTGAAGTAGGCAACGCCAGAATGACTTTGCTGGCTTTGGGGAAAGAGCAAGCTCTGGTTTATTGTGGCACTTGTTGACATCTGTGCTGCAGTTTGTGGAGTCCCAAGCAAGAGAGCCACCATGAGGGAGAAAAATTGGCCCCTACTTTTAATCCCCATCCACTCTCACTGGCAGCAGTAAGCTGAAGGGAAATTGAGGTGGCCCTTGAGTGTCTGGTTTTGCACCAGAAATTGTATTTGCCTGATGCAGGGAGTATTTTAATGTTCAGTGAGATCCTTGCAGTGACAGCTGACGCGCAGGTCTCTGTGTCATTTCTGGACGCATTGATGCCTGAAGGCAGCAAGCAAACCCTGAAGATTCTGCTCAGAGTCTCACAGGACCTAAGGCTCCTGGTCATCAGCCAGGCAGCTTAGCTCCAATTCCAGCGTTTTCCATATTAAGTGATACTAGCCTTTACTCTGGCTTTCCTGTTTTTTAAATGCTGGGATAGTAAAATCTTCCAGAATTATCATCAACACACAATTAAAGATTCAGTTGTTCATTAGCTGTCTCCTTTTGTTCATTAGCTGTCTCCTTCTGAATGAGAGGATAGGGTCTCCTATCCTCCTGCACCTATTCTGAATGGCAGCAATCAAACAGCAGATAATCCTGGGCTAGATCTCTAATACCTTGCACAGAACTTTCTCTTAAAAAAAAAAAAAAAGTTAAGCCAATTTTGTATCTACACCAGTGAACATTAGAGTAATTTTTCCTTTCATTCTAAAGCAGATTCTGTTAGGGTTAGCACAGACTTTTCTGTTACTGTATTGCTTTGGGAGTGGACTGGTGTATGAGCCCTGAAGTTTCACTGTGGGCTAAGGCCTGATCTGTTGACTGACTTTGAAGAGTCATCTCCTGTTTCTTTCTCTCATTTTCACCATCAAAAAATAGTAACAAATACTGCTTTTTCTTGAGCCATTTCAAGATATACTGGGGGGAAAAATTGCAGAAATTGAGGGCATTTTTATATTGCTTGTTACAGGGAGACACACGTATGAACTTGAATTGAGAGAGGTGATGATACCAGAAGTCTTGGCTGGGGGAACTGAGACTGTCCCCAGTGTTTTGCTACCAAATTTGACAAAAGCATAAAAATTGCAATAGCTTTCCACAATCCTTACAGCACTCTAACTTAAATACTTTACCTATCATAATGTCTTTCACTCAGGGCTTTAAAAAAATTGCACATATGCTACCAAGATGTGGTCTCTTCTTGCGCAGGAATATGCTGAGCTAGTGAAGTTATGCTCTGCATATCCTAGCTAGCATAATGGAGGGGAAGAGTCAGGCTTAGTTTTCTGAAGTTTTTCCTATATGCATTTTATGTGTGAAAAGCCATCTTCATCCACACAGTTGTGTAATGGCAACAAAACCCCTATATATCGCACCTTGTGCACAGTAGACAGATTTTGCAACTTCGTATACGCCCTTATGGGGAACTCTCAAATGCTCACTATCCACTTTAATAGCAGAGAGAGACTTTTATAGTAGTTGATCTTACAAAATGTGAAACCCATCAGCAGCTGTGATGTCATGACCTGCATAAGTTATGAGACCTTTCTCCCACCCTTCCACTCTCTTCCTCTGACTTAGCTGGTCTTTTCTGTGCTATGCATCCACTTGCTGTGTGTCCTTTAGGTGTATGGAAGAACAGCCAGCGACCGTGTGCTGAAGCAAAGAGGCAGGGCGAGGAATGCAGGCTCCACTCAGTAACACACAAATAGCAAATGCAGAAGTTGAGTGAGATAAGCCGCGTATCCCTGTGTTATAAATGCAGGGTAGCATGCACATAATAAAATTTAAAATTGAAAATAACCAAACCGATGCAATACACCGAAACACTGTGTGCACACACATGCACACAGAGCTCTTGCCTTGGAGAGAGGATGAGAGAGAGAACGGAGAAACCACAAATGAGGGAGGTTAGTCATGTTTCTTAATGAACTACTGGAAGCTTTTCAGATACTGTGGTGATGAGGGAAATGTGCATAGAATAGTATAATGTTCCTCATCTGATATTATCTGGGAGTTCAAAAGAAGCAGCAGCACCAACACAATAAAGCAGCTCTCTGGTATGTTATTAAAAGGTATCTTGAGCTTTCCTGCTTGACAGATATTTCTTGTTTTAAGTTACACTTCTACTTCCAGTATTTAGACCCAAGACAACAAAGTAATAATTGAGCTACTGACTAGCTAACACAATGCATTTATGCAAACCAGTTATTTTACAGCAGAAACAGCTTGCTAATGTTATACCTCTGGTAATTAAAGTTATATACATACATATATATACATATATATATATAAAGTTATATATATACCTCTCCCTCAAAAATTGCAGTATTCTGTATTTGTATGCTCTCTATGTTTTAAAATTTTTTTTTTAATTTCCCACCAGTTTGTTCGACAAATAACCTGTCATTTCATATTGCAAAGGCACAACGGGAATTTAAAATCTGCATTGCTACTTTTAGATGCTAAGAAAGAAAATTATAGTATTGACTCTTGTTCCCGATGCAGCTTGTGCACACAAAAACGAAAGTTTGTTTTGCATCATGCTAACTAAAACTAATGGGAATAATCCATGTCATCTCAGAAGCAGTTGTTCTAGTTTGTGTTTTCTACCGTCTTTTGTTGGTTAGATTGCCCGTAAACATGACTCAGCAGCATCAGCTCTCTGAAATATGGATGAAGCCTCATTTGTGTCTAAATTTAGTATCTCTCTGCAGGGTGCCTTGTTATGTAAAGAGAAGTATGAAATTCTAGTCAGAGTTCTCCTTGCAGAGGATAAATGTTCCATGGTTGCTCATAACAGGGCATCAATATTGGAGACATGGTCTTCTTGAAGCATACACAAAGTGGCACTTGAAAATCATGGTATGAAATCCTTTCTTCTGTAAAACCACTCTGAAATTTTGGGAAAGTTTTGGTACCCAGACTTTGCTATTGCAACAGCTTAGTGTACTACATTGATACATGGAATTAAAGATAAGTATGAATCACATTTCCTGTTATGAAAAAACTTGGAAAGTAGATGAGCTATGAGCTGAGTTTTAAGGCATGGCTGTAGTATTACACAAAGCTATCAACAGAGTGAAATATATGTGATGCAGTCAGAAGTGTGAGGAGGATGGGGACAAGGGTGGCTGCAGGAGTGGATGGCACAGTAGGGAACTACACGCAGTGGGTCCTGTGTACTCTGATGCCTGAAGCATCCAACTCAGAGTTAGCTTATATACTTCAGAGTCCCTTGGTGCCTTGTGACTAAAATCAGTCAGGTTTTTTTAAAAATTTACTCTCTTATTTTGACGAGTGCATTAGTGAACTTATGTGAGATCATCAGCTATTTTATGGAGTTAAGTTTGAGAGTAACTCAAGAGGCAAGAATATCTGTTTCTACAATCTGTTTTTATTTGTGATTCATCTCTGACTTTCCACTCTCACACTCTCCATGCTAGCTTGCCAGTTATTTAACCCAGGTGCTACTTGACCAGGATCTGATACCTCTTTATTCATTAAAAGTATGGTGGGATCTCTGATGACTCCTAAAGAGCTGAGTTTTAGGTCTCTTCCAGAACATTGCTTCTTTGATGACACACAGCTTCGAGGCTGATGCTCTGCAGGAGCCCTCACTCAAATAGTGGGATAGCAGGAATCTGGCAGAGGTCCCAATGCCAAATAAATTGTTTCTGTTATCACTAAGCTCTTTATTTGTATTTTCTTGTCTTTCCTGCACCTTTGATTTAGCAGTTACCTGTGTGAATTGTATTATATCTGTTACATGATGTTAGCTTATTTTTTTTACTGTAACCCACCTCTGGCTACTTTTACTGGAGAAAAAGCATTGTGTGTGATCTTTTTACCCCTCTGTTCTCCTGCTCAGAAATATATCCCAATTTAAACATTAGCAAAATCAAACATTAACATGGGAGTTAATGTTTTAAAATAATGATCTCCTGCCGGAAACCTGTTGGTCCTGACATGCTGCCAACTACAAAATCTAAATGAAGTTAGAACCAGAAGAAAATAAACTTACTCTATTTTCATTCTCTACTAACATCTTTTGTGCTATCTGAAAACTTGATCACTATATTTTATGGTACTGAGTTCTTTCAGTAATGGATTGCAGGTGCCACATTTCTGCTAAACAATATTTAGGCTACTTAGTTTTATTGTTTGGTTTAATTTCTTGAGTGAGTGATTTCACCAGGTCATCAAAGTTTCTAATTCCCATTCTTGCAAACAACAGTGAAGGGAATTGAGACCACTGAATATGAACTTTGGAGAGATGGTAGGTATTACAAATATGTGTAAAAGAAAAGTTAGCAGCAAGCTATTTAAAATATATGCACGTGTCCACACAGACATTGTCCAGAAATGTCACGACAAGTGATTGCAGTTATAAATTTTAGGGAATTGAAAAGACACTTTTTATTTCTGTAATACTGTGTAGAGTGTAGGTACTGTTGTCATCATATAGAATATAATATCCAAAAGTGAATTAGAGGGCTTGTGGTAAAACAAACCTGGGAATTAGCAGCAGATGATTCCAGAGCATGCAGTATCCCAGAGTCTGACCACCTCATAGACATGAATGATGTCCCTGAGCCCGATTTTTAAAACTGAGTGGGTGTAATTTGGCCTTTGGAGCAGAACTTGGACAGCCTATAGCATGTAGTGGTACACATAGCACAGCAGTGGGTTGTTCTATTCTGGAGAACACTTTCTAATGATGTAAGAGGCAATAAGCAGGATTATGAATGCAACAGGGAGACATAACTGTGAATTTTAATTTTGGGTTTACTTGGCCTTTGGCACATGATTTCATTTCCCATAGACAATCTAAACTCACTGTAAAGACTACCATGGGACCTGGATGCATTCACTAATGTAGGGTGCGGCAATTTCCTGTCTGTCTGATTTCAAATTATGATTAGTATCTAGTTCTCTTATGGAGGTTACTTCACTGATCATTATTTAAAAAGTATTTTTAAAAGAAATATTTTAAGACACTGAATACAGTATGTGGTTAGAAAAGTTACCACCAAACCTTTTAAAATAGATTCATGTGTCCATCAAGACATTGTCCTGAAATGCCACAAGTAATTGCCTAAGAAACATATGATTATTTTATCTATAACAGCCTTTCTCTATCCTCTCCAAGAACTAATTCACAAGGAAAGGTGTTTGATTTTTATGCTTTGACTTGCTATTTATGAGGCTTGATATAAGTGAGAGATTTTTTACAACGGAGTTGGATAATATTAAATAAATTAAAAGCATTTACTGTCTTCCTTATGGATGATGACGTATGGTTTACATAGCTAATGCATACAGAATATGAAAAATATAAAGTATTATTTCATATTCAAATGCTAATCTGAATAATCTCTCTTAGTTTTCATTCAGTACTTCCTCTTTCAAAACACTGTACTTCACAGGCCTCAGTTCAGGGAAGAACCTCAGTCTGGGCATAAATCTAATTAAAGTCAACAGATTTAATCCCCTTCAAGCAACAAGCACGTATTCAAGTCTTTTGCTTAATTGTGGTGGAGTAAAGGTATGTTTGAAATTAAGCACAAGCACAGCTATTTTGATGAACTGCAGATTTATCTTGCAGCATCAAACCTACTATGGAAAATTCATAAAGTAAGGATTGCCTCCTAATTACTATGCTCATTTTAGCAAGTGCTGTAATCATAGGAACAAATTTACATAGTATTTACTAAGAGACAAAAACCTCTGTATGCCTCTAATGGTGCAGAGCTGCAAACTGAACACACACAGACAACATTTAAAGAAAAATACTTACGAAAAAAATCCTACTTGTGAAATTATTATGGAAAGATGATGTCTTAATGCTTTTTATAGGACACTAATATAGCTTACCGTTCCAATTAGCTACAAATCCTTTCTCTTCACGTTGTCGATGGATGGAAAAATGCTATATAGTATCTAGTTGTAAAAATTTTCTAAGGGATTTTGGTAGATACCACAATGTGATATAAAATAAAAGACCTGCCAGCTTTCTCTTACACCAAAGACAGGCTACACTCTCCAGTGTACCTCTGACTGCCTGCCCAGTAGCCCACAGCAATCTGGCTGGATTAGCAAGTGTTTGTGCTGCAGTGCATCCTTCCTCAGTGGCACCCCCAAATCTGCGTCCTGATTGAAGGTGTGCTTAGAAAGGAGTATGTTGGGATTGCACAAGGAAAGAATGGCTTCCTTTTGAGACCCAGATAGATGGACTTTTTTACTTCAATTAAGAGATGAAATGTCTTGGCACATGTACAAAGAATTTGTGTTCCAGTTGAGCAGCAATGCCTGCTGGTGAGATCAGAGCTGATCCAAGTGCCTTGATGAAAGTTTATATGGCTCTTTGGCAGATTTTTGTTCTTCCCTTGTGGCTGCAGGATGTTACAGACTCCTACTGCCCAGCCTCTACAGACAGAGCCATAGGTACGACCTCTAGGGCTGTCGACACTGAGAGCTTTCTGGGCTGAGTTGGGGAGGACAAGGGAAGTAAGTAATCTCTCCCAACTAATTTTGTCGGAGAGCACTAGGAAACGAAAGCCAGTTTGAACTGCCAACATTTTCTTGTTTGCATTTTCTCATCTACTTGATCAAAATAATCTCTATATGCCAATCCACTTAAAACAGGAGGGTAGTGGGTGCCCCCCCTTGGTGTCACTTTTACACCATTGATGCATAAAGCTGCCTAGAACTAGGGATGAGCAAGCAGATGCTATCAGCAGAGCTGGGCATGCACTGCTGTGATAAGACAGGAGATGTTTCCGGGCTTAACCCTTGCAGGAAGCAATGTGCAGTTGTTGTGGCCCTCCAGACAGCCATGGTCTGCCCTCAGCCTCTCCCAGGTTAGTCTGCTCCTGGGGACACTGGTGCTGAAGTATCCAGATGACTGCAAGGGGCAAAAGGTTTCTGTGCCAGCATCCCATGCACTTCCCTTGGTAGGATACGAGCAGTTGGTGGGGAAATTCAAACAAAATTTCATACTGCTGGTCAGGTGTGTTGAGCAAGGTGTGTTCAGCCTGTCCGTTTGTAATTATTATGTGTTAGTTGTTATGCAAAGCCAGCATTTAAAAAGAAAAAAAAATTAAAAACCCAGAGACTGTGCTCCTGCACAATCTTTCTCCAAAGCTGGCAAGTCTGAACTTCATTTTTTGAAGATGTAATTCTGTAAACAAGCCATTTGTTTTATAACACATGGTTGGGTGTCTAGTATCATATGAACTGCAACCTCTGCTTGAAGTTTCCCATACATTCTGATCCTTTGTAATATCTCCTTCCTGCGTGCATTCCCTGGTTACATTCAGGCTTGGCTATTTCCTCAGTGATCCGACAGGGTATCTCTCCCTTTGTCAACTCCTATTTTGGCCAGACTTGCAGTAATTTAATATTTTTGGTACTGCTGTTCCTTTTCCAAATTTTGATGGAAATAAGGCAGTAGGAAATCAGGAGTTATTGGACACACAACCAAGTGCATGTGAAGTGCATAAGCCTTGTTTCATTAGCAAACAAGACAAAAAAGATGTGTCTGTCTGCTTTACACTAAATATGTAAGAGCAGAGGAAGAGTTTTCTGTTGGGAACTTGCTTGGCTGTACAGTAGAGGGGACTGGGGGAAATGCAATTTGAAGTATTTATCCTCTTTCTTTCAAAACCAGAGTCCTTAAAAATTACATCATTGGAAAGCCTTAAGTGTGATCTTGATGAGAAAAAAGCACATTACTTTTATCAGATAATAAAAATTGGACTTTTCATTACAGTATGCAGTCTTAAGTGTGACTTGTGAACTGGTTGATTTTTAGTGGCTACTACTTTGATTTCTGTGTTGGTACTATTTGGATGCTGTTAAACTGGACACATTAGCCTATGCAAATTTACTAATTAACAGGAGTTTTTCAAAGCATATATTCAGTTGTTGACCTCTACGTTTTCGTAGATAACATTTAACAGGATAAGGCAATGAAATTCTCGACTTAAACACCTGATAGACAGAGGCATTCTTTTGAACCTAGTGTATGTCTGTAATGTATGGCCACAGTCTTATCCCCATTGTTGTTATTATTACTATTCCTACTACTACTATTACCCCTACTACTATTAGGAATTTTCTGATCAGTCTGTGTTTCATTTACTGGTTAAATCATTCATTCCATGGCTTTATTAAGACTTTTGCACAGTTAGGATATAAGTATTTCTTTGTCAGTGATGGAAATAATGGTCTTGGCTCTGCTCTTTGTTACAGTAGTGCAAATCTTGAATAATTTAATTGTCAGTGTAACAGTGCCAAGGAAACAGCAAATTTAGGTCCAATGTGTGTTTGCTATTGTTCTTAAGAATTAGTTTACTCTCTTCTAAGTACTTCCATTCATAAATGATGTGTCATTTTAGCAACCATAATTGCCTTCTGAAACAATGTTTTTGTTGTTTTTCTAAGGATTTCCCAAAGTTGGAGGAGTGTTTTGGTTTTGTTTAAGAAAATGAAACACAGTTTTAAACCTGGGTGAGATGCCAGAAAACGTTCTCCTCTCCTCTCCCTTTCTCTTCATCCGCCTTTTTCTCTGAGCCTCATAGCAACTTTTTAACTGCAGAGCCTAAACTACTTCTTTAAAGGTCTGAGCTTGATGAAGCTGTTTGACTCTCCTACGTTTTGGGCTGGGGAAAAAAAAAAGAAAACCTAAACAAAAATAAAAGAGAAAAAGGAAAAAGAAGAAGAGCAGGCACTTAAGGCAAAGTTGCATGTTGCCTTGTGTTGCTGATCCAAGATAGCAGATTCACTGTGTACACTTAACCCATCAAAACTTAATGCTCTTCATACTCAGCCTCAAGATGAAAGATTTACTTTGGCTTCACAGCAGGGAAAACAAAAAGAAACCTTAACTGACCAGCTGTCATGTTTCAGTGTCATGTGGCATCTCTGTGTAGTGTTGGTACAGGAACATGGATGTATTTCCCCCTCATATATGCGCATGAGTCCCCTTTGATGCCTAAGGTTAAATGTGTGTACGAAAACATTCAGGATCAGGATGTCAACTGCGTTCTGGTTTCCCTGACATTCTCACACTTTTAATCTTAAAAAATAAAAATTCCTCTCACCATATCTGTTTATTTTGCTTTCTGTTCTTTTAATAACTTCGTTCTCTCAAAGGTAGAGGAACTAAGTTGTTGCTGAACTTCATTGCAATAGCTGGCTAGAAACTTTCAAAGGTACCTTTAAATCTAGAATTAGAAAAGTCAGCATTTTCCTTTTGTGTGAAATTTTTCCCTACATATGAGACGTAGGTTTGTTTCACATCTGCCAAGTTTAAATCTTTTTTAGAAGCATAAACATTTTTTTAGAAGTTTGAATTCAGAGAGCAATAACATTAATATGTCAAGAGACAAAGTGTTCAAGAAAGTAGAAATGATACATAAATCATTCCTTAAACAAAGTTATGCCTTGCTTGCTCAATACAGCAATTATATTGTTTTGGTTTTGTATGGACAATTGGAAACTTCGTGACTTTTTTATCCAGTCTAATAACAAGTTGACTCCTGAGGTTTCCGAAAGTTCTGTCTTGCTCTTCCATTTGTATAATTTAGAGGTAGAAGATGTCAAAGAGGGAGAAAGAAAGAAAGAAAGAAAGAAAGAAAGAAAGAAAGAAAGAAAGAAAGAAAGAAAGAAAGAAAGAAAGAAAAAGAAAGAAAAGAGAGAGGGGAGGGAGAGCGAGAAAGGCTTAAAGGCTTCTTCCAGCGGTAGGTACTAGAGTCCATCAGCAATGCTACTCCTGCTGAGCTGGCAGCTGCTTCCCTAAGTTCAGAGAGGTCACCATGGTTTCTTTCCTGTTTCTCCTCCAGGCATTGAATTGCTGGGGGAGTTGGAAAAAAAGGCATCTTCCTTTCTTGCCCTGCGACATAAAGACAAAATCCTTCCTCTCTATCTAAGTGTGTTCTGGTGAGGCATGTAAAAGTTCAGATGTGATGAAAATTATTTGGGTTACTGTGATACTTTTACTCAGAAATATCTGAAACACATTACAGACATACCAGGATATGCATATGACATCTGAGGATGGGCTCTCCTGTGCATGATGAATTTGAAAATGCAAGGATTTTCTTCACCATCAACTTGCTGCTTTCTCAGGAGATAAAACAGATTATTTGATAAATACTTCAAAATACTTTTGCTGATAATTTAGGACAATGCAGACTAACGTATCCAGTTAAAACTCAAGAAGGAGAAAATACGTTTTTAAGGAAACAGGACACAGGCTGAGCCCTCCGTAGATAAAGAAAAAAAGTAAGAAAATTCAATGTTTATAGCAAGAACTCCAAGAGTCTATTACTCACCATACATGTTGTTACTCACAGTGCAGTACGCTGATGGGTCTGGTCCAGGAAAATCAGCCTGGATGAAATAGTACAGCAAATCAATTCAGTTGCATTAAACCCCAATGTGGGCTTGTATTCAGAACCAGAGAGTTCTGAATTTAGGTAGATGAAAAGGAGGACTCTGTGGCAAAGGATGTGTTTAATGCATGTATAAGTAGAATTGTTGCGATCACACCTTTAGCCTCTTTGGGTTAATTTTCCTATTTGCACCTTCCCAGGAAGCCCTACAATAAAGACAAAAGCCTATAGTTATAAAGTCTCCTTCCTTGTGCTTCTCATTCAAATATTTGAAGTTAGCTTGATTACTTTTTGGACACAAATATGAATTTTTATCCCTTGTTTTGGCATTTAAAAGGAGTTAGAATCTTATTTAGCACTCTTGCTCTACCAGCTAATCATATATTTCACATGCTTATTTTTCCCTAATTATTCACTTACCAGAC
Organism: Melanocharis versteri; assembly: GCA_013397845.1. Classification (NCBI taxonomy): domain Eukaryota; kingdom Metazoa; phylum Chordata; class Aves; order Passeriformes; family Melanocharitidae; genus Melanocharis; species Melanocharis versteri. The sequence continues at coordinate 556,872 of VZTG01006403.1, forward strand.
TGTAGCAGCTTTGAACTGTTTATATATAAAGTCTGCTGTTTGAAAGAGAGTAAGTTATATTTAAAATTTCCCTCTGTTTTTTAAGTACATAAACTCACATGCAGTGCCAAATATGCCTTTCCAGTATATAATAATAGGGATCTAATTGCACCAGTTTCCCAAGGGGCACAAAAGTAGAAAAGCAGAGCCTGCGTGGAAAACACCCTTTCTTTTTCGCCTTTGGCCGTGACAGGCTCCTACATACAGAATGAAATTCCATCCTCACAGAAGTCTATAACAAAGATTTGACTGACTCCAGGGGGGCTGGATTTGGGCCCACATGCCTGATTTCAGGGTGTGATTTTGGTGATGAAGCAAGCTTTAAGGAGTGGGTAAGAATATTCACTGTGGAAGGAAGTTATTTTCATGTGTTTTCTCCAGTTTCTCTCCCATGCTAGAATAACTTTCTCCTTTGGTGTATCATTTCATCTTTCTGAGGAAGACTAGGAAAAGCACTTACTAAACAGACACTCGGTTCTTCTGGAAAAGCTCAGTGGGAAAATTTGCTTTTTAACTGCACATGTACAAACTTGGTGGCACCCATGGCAAAGCAGCGGTCCTTCTGTGAAAAAGAGACAATTATGACAGGAGTAAGAACCCTGGTTTAGCCTGCTGGTGCCCCAAGATCTGCCGACTTGAAATCATGTTTCCCAGCAGATCACTGCCCTCGGAGTGTAGCTAAGGGGCCATGCTAATATTTCCTTCCTGAAGGGAGAGAGCACATTGGGCTGTCCTTAATGTGAACTGCATGAACTTTTGTACCTTTTCCTTTTCTTCTTGTCTTCTCAGAAGGAGGAGGATTTGTCCCAATATAGCCAAAGCATGCTGTTATGCAGGACTGGCTTATAAACAGCATTTAATAAAGACTTCCCTTTCTAATCTCATGTTCGCAAGAATAATGTGGTTTTCATTCATACTGTACTAAGTTAGGTGGTCTCACTTTATTAATACCAATATATTTAACAATACTTTGAAGTGTGAATTCCTGAGTCTCACCAGCTCAGTTTTTCCAACAGATGAAGCTCAGGCAATAAGGTTTTTTGGGTACATTTTTTATTTCATCTCCTGTTTCTCTGGAGTCAGCTGTCACAACCTCAGCCCAAATAAAAAGATTTCTCATTTATTCCCCATCCGGTTTGTATATGGACAATCAAATCCTTGTTTTGGAGCTATTTGCTGTGATGTTTGCTGGGATCACTTCACTGCTGGAAGATGAGGCTGCTGAATGTGTTGATCTACCTTTGTGTCTTACCCTGCCCTTGAGTTGCACAGGAAACACTATTGCAGAACGGGGTGCAGGTGTTGCCATTCCCTCTTCTCCAACTTGTCTTTTTTTCTATCACCCATGGAAGGAAGCTACATAAAACTCTGTGTATGCAAGTCATTAAAAAAACCCCAAAATGCAAGTTTGGGACTTGGTTGCATTTGCCAAGCCTGCACACATATGCATTATAGTAGTGTTGCTTGTATTCATGTTCCTTGATTAAAAAGCTCATCTAAAGAATAAAGTACATCAGTGCTTACCTTTCACCATTCACTCAGTGCCCTACGTAGTCACACACAAACAGGCAAAACAGTAACTAATCAGACCTTTTAGAGCCGCCTAACCCACTTTTTGTCTTTATTATGAAACTAAGATTTGGTCAACTGAGGTCAAGTTGTGCACTTAACACAGCTTCCATTATAGTCAGTGAACTCTGTAACAGAGAGTAAAGTCAAAATATAAACAGAGAACATTTCTGCAGCAGCTCTGGGCTGGGATTAACTTGGATCACCTAGTCTTCTGCTTTTAATGAAATTCTCTCCCTTGTATTTTCTTGTTTGGAAGAGAGTCCAAAGTTATCTCATGCTAATTTAGTTAGGCAGTGCCCTCCAGGGATGTCACAGGCCTCCATGACCTCTCCAGAGAGACTCAGCAAAGGGATGAGGAGAATTAAACATTCCTGAGAAATTGCAAAGCAGCAGCCCCCAGAGATTTCGCATAGAAATGAGCTCCAGACTAGCTGCCAGAGACCCAAGTCACCTTTTCAGCACTTCCTTGACATGTCTCTGCCAGTCCCATCTGGCTTGATTCAGGGGGTCAGCGTGGGGACTGAGGAGAGGTGGCAGCTAGAGAGGGCAGGATTCAAGGGAGGTCTGACTACAGTAGTATCAGGCTTTAGATGCTTCTCCAAGATGTGCAGCAAGATGGTTTTATTTCCTCTCCTTCCCACATGGTCTCATGCTTTGGTATTTTCTTTGTGCTGAAAAGGGGAAGAATACTTAGTGAGGAGGTTTAATAATAAGTTTAGTTATTACTTCATTATGTGATGTGACAGTTTGTTTCACACCTGGTTTTACAACTACCTCTTGGGTCAAATGCAGAAAATACTGTGACATCAGAGAGCTACTTACACTGACATGAACTACACACCCCACTTTCCTCTATTTTATGTTGGTAGGCTGTAGAAATTAATGAAATTAATTTTACATAAAGCCACAACTAGGCATGGTTTGCAGGACATATTTCTATGGCAAAATATTCAATAAGTTAATTTCCAAGTTTTCTTCAATTATTTTGCAAAAAGGGAAAAAATAAACTTGCTGAAGTTTAGTCAAGAGACCAAAAGACACCAGGAAACCACTGTAGCTTTGTTATTAGTATCTTGATCACCTGAGTAGTTATCTCACTTATTTCTTGCATCATAACAAAAATATGCACTATCTCAAGCAATGTTTATTTTGTTGAGTTTTGGAGTATGTAATCTAACAATGATTTCTGTGTGATCTCATCCTTACATTTCGTTGCTCCTTTAATTTGTCTTTACTTAGTCCAGAGCTACTCAGTATTAAGGAAGAATGTTTGAATTCCCACCTTTCACTGTAAAAGTGCAAAGTCAAATCTAATTCTGGAAGAAATAATTCACTTCACCATGAAATGTCTGTCTTACCCTTAACTTTCTTACAGCACTCTAGTTGCATAAATATTATGACTCCAGCTTCATAGACAGCAGAATTTGGGCTGTAAGATTAAATGCTTTAGTGAAGGCCCCAAAGAGAGTCATTAACACTGCTGAGATTGGGACACTGCTCATCATTTGGTTGGCCTAAACTAAAATCAAGAAGCAGGCTGGACCTAAAACTGGATCCTGGTAATTAGAATATGGTTTATGGTATAGCTATTACAAAAAATATACAGAACAGAGAATTGTGTTCATGTGAAATATGTGTCAGCAGTTGAGTTATAAATCTCTGAGAAGAAGAATAAAAAAAATGGAATGAGACTTGCATATGGAAACCAGCATATAAGGGATGATGGTGTCATTGTGGTGATAAATCCATTGCATTCTGCAATGACTCATGCCTGTGCCACTGTTATTTGCCTGAGAACAGACCTCTGGCCCTTGCCAAGTAATGCGTGTGGGAACGTTGTTCCCGGTGTCTGACCTGCGGGAGTTATTCCAGCCTTAATGGCAGGATACCTAGTGTGTGTGGAGTCTCGTTCATGTCCACTGAGGAGGGGGGGCCCTTACTTTGTCTGGATGTGATATGAGCAATGACTTCTGACATGCATGTAGCAGAGATTTATTGCAAGCAAAAGTTGAAGTGTGATAATGCTACTGGGGTATTCTGTAATAATATGGTAAAACACTTGTCATCACTTCATCTCAGGCAGTGAAAGTCAATTGTATATGCTATACAGAGACAGATAAAAAACATAAGTATACTTAAAACTTCATATGGTTTGCATTTTTCGTAACAGCTCTCCTGACTCTAATATAAGACAGGTTTTAATTTTGTTTTGGGTAAGTGGATGTGCTTACAGTCTCACACCCACAATTCCATGGCTTTAAATAGAATCGCTCCCAGGGTGCATAAAAGAACACATGCTGTTATGTGAAGGATTTATCCAGGATGCCAGGATTGTATTTATTGCTGGGAACAAACTGAATAAAATTTTCTATTCCATTCTGACACTAGCCCATGGAGAGCAGCCGTATCTATGGTTTCAGTGCAGATCCCTCCCTTTCCCTGACACAGGATTTGGTGCAACTGACTGCTGTTGCAGGAACAGTAATTACTAATGACGGTGGAATCAGAATGGCCAGAGCAAGCCAAGGGAAGGTCAGCGCAAAATGCCCTCCAAATGTATTTTTGAGCATGCTCAGAAGTAATCTTCACATTGCCTTTTCACATCTGTGCAGCACAGCCAGACTTCCAAAACACATCCTTTGGTTTCTGGGATCATTTCACTGTTGCCTTTTTCTAGCTGAAATTTCCATGCCCCAATTTGAGACGGCAGAGGCCGCGAGCTGGTACCCAACCCTGAGCACGGAGGAACTTGGTCAGAGCAACAGTAGTGTTAACACCGTGGCAGCAGGTCTGTGAGGCAGACTCCTCCGTCCCAGGGCTTGGGTTAGAACCGCCAGACTCTTTGCATAAGCTGCTATATCACATGGTGGCCGTTTTGGGTACTGTCGGCCTGAAATTGAACTTGTGACATGAGGTAAAAATAAAAAAGAAAATAAATCCCTCTGTATTGCATTACCGTATCCCCGAGGCATCAAAGTCGTGCGCTTGTCTCAGTCTGTACGCAGCCAAGAGAATTTAGCATCAAATTCCAAAATGTTGTCACCTGAAAGGTTCTGGTAAAGGAAAAGAAAAAAAATCCATTGTACCAGGAATGAGATTACTTTAGCATCTTTTTTTTTTTTCCACGTGACCTCTTGCTTTTTATAGTTAGTAGAACGGTGCCTGATGTGCAATTTTATCACTGTCTTGTAAGTAATGATGACTTACTGGTGAAAATCTTTCTTACTTCCAACTCCAGTGCACTGAACACTGCAATAATATCAAAAAGTGAAGCTCAGTGATTTGTTTAAGACAGCAGGCTCTTTATTTACACAAATTATTCAGACAAGGATTACTCTAATTTTTAAGAACCCAATCAATAGTAAATATTTTTCTCTACAGGAGTAAATTAGCATTTCAATTCAATTATTTTAGATTAATATTCAGGAATGCAGCATCATTTGGAAACTCATAGCAGTCTGAGGAGAAAATGCATGAAGTTCAAAAGCATGAAGCAAGAACTCTGGAAATTTGAGGGGGAAATGTAAATTATAAAATAAATTTAAGGTATATTTTATGTTATTAACTCACTCTTTCTCCCTGCATTTTTTTTTTCAACAACATTGTTCATAAATTTTATCTCAGTGCTCTTGCTTTGTTACTCTTATTATCTTAAAGGATTGTTCTTCTTCCTTCCCCATTATACCCTCAAACATGTATAAACATTTTGAAGTGCTGATTTATTATCTCTGAGCCTATCTGCCTATGCTCTGGCAGTCCTCTGCTGCTCTTAGCAATTTTTTGCTAGCAATTTTGTCAGGTTAAACCACTGCACAACTAGTGGTTTAACCTGAGTCAGGGCCTGTTGCTGGCTAGGCACTGGGCAGACCTACAAACCTGGAGCAGAGAAGCTAGCAAGCTGCAGAGGCAGTTTTGACAGATGGGAGGAAGGAAAGGAAGATTTGGAGAGAGAAAAGAATTTTCTGAATCATGGTATGGATAACAGCATTTGTGTTTCTGTGAAGATTAGTAGTACTTTGGCCCATAGATCACGCTGTTCCTCTGACCCCCATCAAAAGGAACACGTCAGCTTGTGCTTAGCTGTAAGTGTTTAAGCAATCCAGGAAAGAAATAGGAGGTAAACAGGTGCTAGGAGCAGGAACCAGGATCTTTTTATAGTCAAATGTTGCACTGTAAACATTTTGTGATCGATATCTACATTGTGATCATTATTCTGGGGCTGATAGTTTTGCTCCAGTGAACATGCCAGTACTCGACTTGAAAGCCTCATCTGTTTTCTTGTGGTTAGATCATGGCCCCAACCAGCCCTTCCTGGCATGGGTCCCTAAGACTTCTCTGCCCTCACCGCAACCTGGGTACAACCCTTTACTTTAGCGGTGAGTAATCCTGTCAAATGGGAGTCTGCCTCTTTGTGAAGAGGTATTTTGTCTTACATTCATATAAAAATAGCAGGGAAAATTAATTCTGGAAGGGTAAAAAGGGAGGGGGAGGCGGGTCAAATATCTTTCCGAATTGTCTGCTAGGTGGAGCCTGGGAAACATGTATTTGTTCTATAGTCTTGTCTATGTAATACAAATCTGAGTGGTTAAAACTCTCACATACTTTCTGCAATTCAGATTTTTCTTTTTTCTCTCTCTCTCTTTAGCTTTGAATTTCTTTCCCTTTTCTTTTAAACAGAATTTAAGGAAGCCCTTTGTTAGCAATTGCGACAATATCCTCCAAAATTAAAATGAAAGAAACAGAGCATATGTGCATCCTTTCTGTATTTTTTCATTAATTTACTTTGTGTCACACATGTCACTTCCAATCTAACCATCTGAAGAATAAACAAACCATTGTGGACCTAAAAATCTGTTCAAAATTTTTGGCAGGAAAAAAGGACTATATTAATTTTCATTGTTGGTTGAGGTTTCCCAACAAGCAGCTTTACTGTTTCTTTTTTGCCTCCAGCTAGCAACTAAAGATCAGTTATAAAACTGTATACAAATACTTCCACGTATTGAAAGAACAATATTTTGACATTTAGTGACACAAGGAAAAAAAAAGGGGGTAATCTAGTTTTTGATAACACAATGAGAACTTTGTGTTCACCCAAGGTCCATGTGAGAAACATCATGTTGCGTTAACAGGGAAGGTTGACCTTTAAGGTTTATCTGGATTATAATTCTTGTGGTTTTTATTAATAAAACTGCCTGCTAAAGTTTCACGAGTCCTCCCTGAGATCTGTAAAACAATTGGCCTATCTGCTTACAAGAGAGAAGTTAGACAGTATTTCCTACAGATGTGAGGGCTTTTGTTTCAGAAGACATTGATATTGTTTTCATTTGAGATGGTCCACAAAGATTATCAGGTATTTTATTATCTTAGTAACTTTATAATTGTTGGATTATTATCTTTCAATGTATCAACTATACTCTTTCAACTTGAAAGAAAAAATCATGGACCTGAACACAGTCCTGCTCTGAACAAGTTCACCTCTAGAGCCAAACCATAACATTTGACTAAATCAGCAAGCATGCTTCAAATTGCTTCCGTGGCAATTTCTTCGAAAATTTCTGAGAAAGTTTATGAAATGAGTCCCTATGTCATGATATCTCCATAACTATATCCTGGGAGACCTGCTGTTTGTTTACTTTCTTGGGATTCTTGAGGTAAATTTCTCATTGTTTCTTATCAAATGATGTGTTTTTTCTCTCAGTGGAAAATGTTTGCATCTCGAATCTGTTCCCATTTTTTATTGTTTGTGTCAGCGATGTCTATGGTTTGCAAATGTCACTCTTCTGAATGGAAGCAGCTGCCATGTCATAAGTACTCAATGTCTCCTCTGCATGAGCGGAAAAGACACAGCTGAAGGAAAAACTTTGTACACAGACTTTGGAGTCCTTATGTTCAGCATTACACAGTTAAGGAAGAAGCATATCAAAATGTATTTAAACTGATGAGATCTGATAGATACTTAAATGGTGTTCAGAAGGGTTTTTCCATGAGTGGAGGTTCCTTGAGCAACAGATCTTGCACCAACGCTGTGATTTTTGGTAATCTGAGAAAACAGGATGATGACTCTTTAGAGGAAAGGAAGAGACGTGTGTCCTGCCCTTCTTGGGAAGTCCTTCTTTTGCTGGAGGTTTCGAGAAAGGGTTGAGCATATGAAAAGTCACCAATTGCAATGATAGACAATGACCTTAATCCTGAACTTCAGTTTGCCTTTCAAATACAAGCTGTGACAGCCCAGTAAGGTTTTTCCTTATTGGGTGTGCACCCTTGCTTTTTAAGTAGCTGAGCAAGAAGGGTTGTAATTTAGGGGGGTGAAAGCATAGTAGTACATTGATTATGCGTACTCCCATATTCCTGCTGTCACTGGCTTCTTGGGAGTATCGGCATGCCTGGCAGCACATCCCTGTGGTTTTCTTTGGCAAGAGTCTCCCTGCTGTGCTTGCCTTGACCTATAACACTGTCAGAGACAAGTACTAAAGCAATAGTCATTACTCTAGACTGAACTCCCATTGTGGCAGGGAGCATGGGATCATGCCCAGCACTTTTGTATGTTGGCCGTCAGGCAGAGGCAGCTTACAATTTACTCTGATCACAACACTTTCATGCTGCACTTCAGCTTCATTGGTGTTTTTCAGCCATGTGTGCTGTGCCCCTGTTGTGTGCAAAACATGTGTAAGGAGATTTTTTCCCCCCTCTGTCGGGTATTATTTGTATGTCTCACTGTGTCTTTATATAATCTCCTTATATAACACGCTCTGATGCCTACCGGGTACACCCAGGACACACCTACTCTTTTAACAGTCACAGAAGTCAATCAGATGTGGGTGACTCAGCCCGCAGTGTAGCACCTTTTCTTCCTACTCTGCCCCTCCAAAAGTGAGTAAATAGATAAACTGGGCGTCAGTTTGGGTTCAGAGCTCTGAGTCAATGTCCCGTCTCACTTTTCTAAGGCATGATGATCAGTTGTGGTCAGTTCTGCAGCAGCTTGAGAAACCACAGCCAGTCAGCTGGGTTGTGTCAGGAGGGGCCGGGTGATGGCATCTGGAACTGCTTCGCATCCCAGGCAGGCAGGAAGTGCGTGGGCATGACATCTCCACACGTCGCTCAGCACGGGAGATGCCAAGCAGCCTCTGTCGATGCCAGTGCAGTTAAGCTGGGACAATGCAGAGAGGGAGGCGATACAATAGCTTTTGTGGCTCAAATGGAACAGTCCCTTATGGTGCACACAGGAACAGCAGTCATGCCAGGCCTTTGTGCTCGCCATATGGGGAGAAGGCTCTCCTTTGCTGCCACATCCCTGTGAAGGCTCATCATGCTTTGGCCCAAAATGCTCAATTCTCCTTCTCAGTGGTGACCCCAGCAGGATAGCTATGTTTGGATCACTAGAGTACCATATCCAACCCACTGAATGCTCCTGCCCACTTCTAGACAATAGAGTATGGAATACCATAAAGACAGAATTTCTATAAATGGTGATAATGTACTGCTGGGGCTCTCCAGGTGGTGATGTTTTCTGACTTAGTCAGAAATTGCTCCCTGATTGTTGACAGCCTTGAGGTAACCCATTCCTTCCGCAGTGATAAGTAAGTAGAGCTAGACATTCACCAGTCTCTGCTTCTTTGCCTCTGAAACTCACAGACAATGCACCATGCATCAGGCTGCAACTATCTGTTCCATCTCCTAAAGTAAACATTACTGATTTGGTTTGTTTTTTTTTTCCTCCATATGTGGCAAATACAAAGAAGTCAGAATTTCTCTGCATAACACCTAGAAATACATCTGAAAGATTTTTTTTTTTGACAGTGTAGGGCTTGGAAAAAACTTCTATGTAGCAGTGCAGGGCAATAGTAATTAGTACCAACAGGAACATTTCCTATTTATCACATTGTGGGACCTGTTCAGTCATATCTGGTTTGGGTCTTGGATTGGTTGAGTCATATGAAAAGGCTTTATACTTATTCTTTTGAAAAAAAAAGTATTTTATTTCTAGAGCAGAAACCATCATCTGTACTTTAAAATCTTTAAAAGTTGGATTTATTTCTGCTCTTGAATGGGAAGATACCTGATTATGAGCCCATTTTAACTATACATAGTGCGAGAGCAGACTGAAACAAAAGTCTCAGATATATAGAGTTAAACATAACCTCAACTACCGGGTCTTTGTTATCCATGGATGACAGCTCAGTTAATAAATGTTTCCTTACTGGGATGCTAGACTGGAAGTTAATGGTGAAACACATCTACAACATACTCCAGATTCTTGAGACAAGCAGACACATCACAACCACTATGACAGTGGCACGCACGAGATGTATCTGTGTTAGTCAAACTTGGGTTTTCCCGCTTACTGGCCCAGGTGCAAACACTGTGTAAGCAAAGAAATTTGGGCAGGGAGAGGACTGGTTCATGTTTTGGATATGTTGCTTGAAAAAGGTGCTTATATACTGGCAGGGGTTTATATAGAGGAAAGGGTAGAGAGGAAAGATGAAAGAGGAAAGATTTTGGCAGCGGCTGGAGTTCAGGCATGCAGAACAGATATCCTAGTCCACCTAATCATAAAAGTGTGTCTGCTTGCTCGACTAGCTACGTATCTCCTGTTAGGTTTCTGTCTTTAAAAGTAAATGACATAGAAGTGCCTTTAGACTTTGTGACTCATTAGACCAGAGCCAAAAATAATTCAAATATGAAAAATACGTTTTGTCACTTTTGCCATTAAAGGAACAGTCTTATTCTAAGAGAGTCGAAGCCTGAATTGTTTCCATGGTAGTTTTCTCCTCCTTTTCAACATCTACCCATATTTTGTTATCTGGACTGAGTAAAAAATTAGGGAGAGGGTGGCAGAACTGAACACAAGTAATTTCTTTACTTGCTGTCAGCCCATCCAAAAAAGCCTTTACAAAGAAATACAGGACAATCCACAATTCTCAGTTCCTGCACCAGAAAAATTCCTAAAATATATGACCTTGTGATGGTTAAAAGATAGCCAAGAGCCAAAGCTGGGCAATGTTTTCATCCCAGTTCAGCCATGTCATGGGTCATGTGGTTCAGCATGTGAACAGGAAGGTGAGAATGGGTGAACTTTTGCCTCAGTTGTGCAGTCCATCAGAGAATAAATGGAGCAAATCACTCTGCAGCTGGATCAGGAGGTGAACGGCTGAATACCTCTCACACAGAGGCCTTTGTGTTCTGGACATGATCTAGCATTATGATGGGACGCACTAGTCTGAGGCTTTGTAGCAATTACTAACCCATTATCACGCTAGAACATGGGATCATTTATCTTCTAATTCAGAGTGTCACCTGTTCTTCATTTGCCAGTCAATAACCATTAATTACTTTCAGTGGAAATTTAAACAAAGCTTTTCCCCTCTGTTAAAACCAGTAAGCCATTCAGTAATGACAAATAAACCTGGAGCTGTATCACCCCCTTTCCTCTCGTTCTCAGCCTGGAGTCTGGTACAATATGAATCCTTAAAGGAAATGCCTAGAAATTCATAGGTCAAGGACCTTTATTAGTCTGATGTGAGGAGAATCACATTCCTGGCACTTGATGTAGGGAAAAGATATAGCTACTGCCTATACATGGATGTCTTACGGGTTGTCATGGGCTGTACCTGAGGAAATATAATTTTGACTGTGGAACTTGTTCAAAGCTTTTTCTCTCTTCTGGCTTGCCTTGGCCTTTTTTTTACAGGCTGTTCATGCAGACCTATTCAAAGCAACAGCATTTGGTCACCTTCCTTAAAGCAAAACAGAGATATCACACTTTGTAATTTTTAGCATATTAATTTTTTTCATACCTGATCGGACTGAGGTAACTGTAAGTGCCAACAATTGCAGAATTGCAGAATGCCAGAAAAAATAAAAGAACCCTCAGTGATAGATTCTCAAGTAGCCATTAATCTAAACATTCTTTCCTGGTAGGATTTGAAGCAAAAATTGCTTTTAGCAACTCTATCTGCATTGTTTGATCATTTTTAAGTTGATCCTGTTGAAATTTACTGCAGTTTAAGTCACATTGCTAAGACAGTATTGCTCGCTTTTTGAAATGGTAGACAAGAGTTGATACATTCAAAGGTATAAAACCTCATTGGGCCCACTGTCAAAGGCTGGCTTTTTGTTAGTGTTTTGCAGCTGTCTCCTTCAATGTACGGTATGTTTAAGAGTAAAGAGAAACTTTCAACTCTATTTCATATTAATACAAAAAGTAATGTGTAAACATTTTAAATACTCGCTGGATTGTTGAATGTCTTGGCATAAGTGCCTGCACTGAAACTGTGTCAAAGGAATTGCAATACTGAGGTGTTTAAAAGTGGAGGGGTGGCAAAAAATTGTTGGGCGTCTGATCCTGCTTAGACATATTAATATTACTTTAGCAAAGGTCATAGTAAATAGCAGGTGCTTATGCTAATATTGCATATTCCATCAACCAATGTAGCATTTTTGGGTAAGGGCTGATTTTTACCAATAAATGAGGTTTTGTTGTCGCATCTCTCTCCAATGTAACTGACACTACAAGGTCAAGGCAAGAAAAGGAGTTCATTATGTACAGCAAACATCCACTGAAGTCAGGAGGAGAACCACTGCCCCTGATTGACTAATAATCAAATGTTGGAAATCCTTATTTGCTCAAATAGTGCCCCTTTATAAGAGGAAGTGTGTTGTTTTCAGCTAGGCTGCTTAAGGAAACCTGAAGGTCTGTGAAATTAGGGACTAGGCTGGGAGAACCAAAACTATCAACCGCTTATTTTAGATACCCCTGTTACCTTTCTGTGCAGCTGCAGCTACTGTGAATCTTGCAGGCTTGTCCAATCATGAAGAAACAGGAGTTGGTGATTTACGGTGACCTCTCAAATCAGCAGGGACACCCCAGTGTTCCAAAAAAGCTCATATGAAAGATACAAGTTAAGACATCTCCTCCCCACAAGATGAGTTTCATCAGCCAGTTGGGTATTTCTGCGTCATTGGCTAGGATGTTCAGTCCTGGAAAGGAAAAATAAAGTTGCTGCCATTGTCCTGCCCAGCAGGTCATCTCCCTAAAGCACAATTTATAATTTATGTCAAGGACTTACACAGCAGTTGCCCAAAACCCAGCCTTCCATGCACGTTCAAGAAGTAAAAAGGTTCAAAAGGAACATGTTAATAAAATCTTGTCAAAACTTTGGAAGATGAATAAAATAATAACTGTAAAGAAAAATGGCTCGCAGACAGAACCATTTAAGTGGAATGTATTGCCTTGCTATGCAGGATACTGATTTACTGAGAATAGAGGGGAAAAATTGAAAATTTCAGGTGGTATTTACCAAGAGAAACTGAGCTATCCCAAAGCTTTTATTAATCTGATTTGCAGAGTATCCACTACCATCAAGGGACCTACTAAAGTTGTTTTCTTTAAAGCTGATGTGAAGAGGTCAATGCAAATAGCATCGTGGATTACAATGTGAGAGGATGACAGTCCTTTTTACCATATGGAGAGAGAGTTGAATTATTTTGTTTCCCTTTCCTGGTTATTTATTAAACGAGGATCATGCCATACAGGTATTCCCTTTGCCTCTCCAAAGGAAATGAAGCATTTGCATCATTCTGATTGATCTAAAGTAATAATTATTCTGTCCACCTACAGCTGCTATGCAGTCAAACAGTCCAGTCACTAGAGCAGTGCCTTGCACATCAGAAAATTGAAACGTACCTCTGGTGATATCTCAGACAAGTCACACGTGTCTTTGAGTACCTCTTTTCCATCTGCTTTCCAGCTTTCATGCTGACTTAGCTGGCCAGTCCTGGGAGATGGCATCCGCCCATCATTACCTGTTTGTGGGAGAGGACTCTGTGAAAGATATTGCTGTGGGAATTAAAAGCTGCTAGATACGTTGACAACGTGATGAAGTTTTGCTTCAAAAGATACTGCGAAACTCTTGCTGCACGAACAGTCCTCTGAAAGTGATGTTAATGGTTGTGTCACTCTTCCACCAGTGTTTTCTCTGTTCCTGTGTCCAAAGAAAAAGTTTCTTCTACAGTACTTTAATATATAACATTCAACACATATTCAGCAGGGAAACCAGATTAACTTGGTTAAATACCTTTTAAAATACTTATTCTTAATTAAAATCTCAGTTTAGGCGAAACAAATGTGGCAGAAGAAACAGTCAAAAGGATCCATGTTTTCATGCTTCAGTGTGTTTGACATCATTCTGTAGCAGACAGACCACAGTACTCTGGACTGAAACATTACAAAGTTCTGCTCTTTTCCCCATATCAATGTCAATTCATGCGGTGCTTTAAACAAGTGAATCCATGCTCATGAGCACTAAACCAAGTCTCAGTGTTCAAAAGTAAACATATTAAAGTCTCCCCTGCAGAAACTCCTGCTGTGAAACAAATTGAAAATCAAATACAGCATTGTTTTCTGTAATAAGAAATAATTGAACTCTTTTCAGAGTTGCACTGAACTGGTTAATAGCCACTGTGTAAAGAAAGTGCTAATTGCCCCAGCTTGGGGTATATGTGTGTACGTGTAGTCATTTCCAAATCAAAAATGCGGTAATACAATATCGTGTACCAAAGAAGCCACTTACATGTGCACTGAGTCTGACTTTGTTTATCTTTCTACAGGCCATGTGGTTGATGTTGCAAACGGATGAGCCTGAGGACTTTGTCATAGCCACTGGTGAGGTCCATAGTGTCCGTGAATTTGTGGAGAAGTCATTTAAGCACATTGGCAAAACCATTGTGTAAGTATGAGGATGAGAGAGTAGCCACAGGTTGAACATTTCTAGCCTCTCACATTTGCTCTGACAAAACAGAGTATTGTTTGTCTACATTCGTCTTTTTTTTTCCCATCACTTTCTACTTGTAACATGTAAGACCTTCCATGCATGAATGACTGCCACAGCAGATATTTCTAGTGTTGCCCTCTAGATCATAATTTTAAAAGGTAGATGGGTTAGTCTTATTTTTTTAATCAAAGTCTTCATTCTCTGTTCTCCCATTCACTCCCTGTCTTGGAAAAGCCCCTCCAAAGATGTTAGTATCGGGGTGCTGATCATCACCTTCCTGCAAGAGGGACTTTTCTGCCCAATTCTCCGTTTTGTGCCCCAGATCCCCACGGTCCTGCTCCCATCCTCTGCGATCTGAAGAGGTGACACCTACCAGCCCTGTTCTTTCCAGGTGACAGCCCATCAGCCACACTACAAGGCTTATGTAGCAAACCGCTCTACATTCCTATCAGCTCTTCTGCTACTAAGCCATAGAAATGTTGAGCAGTGGGTGCAGAATGTTTACAATGCATATTCCACATAGTTTGATTGAAAATACAAAATTCCTTCTCAAGGCCATATAATAAAAGCAGGATGGCTTGGTGAGCGCTTTCTGTAATTTATATTTTTACTGTTTATTATTTTTTCAATTTCCCTCCTTCTGTATCTTCTCTGGGCCCCATGCATCAACATACCAATCTCAGCTGGAAAAGGGAGAGGAAAGCCACAGGCTCTTCCATGACGCTAGCGCCGGGGCTGTTCCTCAGGCCATCAAAGTCACTTGTGCAGCTGGTGAACTTTTGACAGGGCCAATAAGTTTTACTTGGGAACAAAAACTTGACAAATTCAATAAATATGCAGAAGTGCACAGATATATACAATATTATTTGAACAGCCAGTGGGTGGCTGGGGAGGTAATAACATTTTCTCCTCAATGAGATTTTAGTCTGGTTTCAATTTTTGGCATCAACTTCCAGAAAAAAAAATTCTGATGGGGGAGAGAGAGACCGTATAAATAGTATTTCTAACCCAAAAGCTCAGTTTGGGGAATAAGTTTCTCTCCATATTTTTCACATTTCTTGATTGCAAGATGTCCCTGTGATCACACATCGTCCCATACACCCTAACGGTAGTGAGGCTTGAGAGGCTAAAGGGGAGATAGTAGGAGCTCTAATAACTGCTTTGTCTTTCTTAATTTTTCTTCTCATTTTACACTTTCATTTCTTGTGTTTATAAGCTAATTCTCCCTAGTAAGAATGGATAGGAAAATGCTGCAGTTTCAACTGCTCCATATATGTAAGAATTCTAGTGATTTTGAGAACTACTATGTCCCCGTCTAATATTATTTGTCAAAGCAACAATGAATGTTAGGTGAACAACTTTTTCAGTTTTTTAATTTGGATTACCTACAATTAGAGGCTGATATGTAAAGGTCAGTACCTAGCTGAATGTCCTTATTTGCAGATCACAGTTCCCCACATCACAGTTTCTTTTGCTGTCACTAAATTTATCCATTTATCCAAAACTGAACTCCCTGCTTTGGTGTTGGTCTAAGAAGTCTCAGCATTTCCCAAGAGTGACAAATCAGCATATGTTTTTCAGAAAGCAAATTAAGTCCTCAAGAAAACCTAAAGAAAATAACAAGACCAGAAATAAAAGTGAAAGTACTTTTATGAACAGCTTCTGTTATAGAGTGGATATTAAAGGATTATTTTAGATTTAGTTGCTCCTAACATAATTTTGTGTCCTGTTCATTTAATTTTTTGCTTACATATGGCTCCATATAGTGTACTGTGTACCATTTATGTTGATGTTTAATGCAGTCGGTATTTGGATTGAATCAGTCAGTCACAAGCTGCCCTCTCAGAAGAACTTCACAGCATAACTCCAAATGTGAGGTAGAGCAGGTATTCTGTGTGTACAAAGGCATAGTTGCCTTTTTTTATTACTAATAATTAAAAGTAATTTGCAAAAATTGTATAAGAACTCACATGACACCTAATGACATGGATTTTTAGGAACATCAATTGCTTTATAAATGAGGGCTTGGGTTTCTAGTCCCCCTGGCTCTTCTGAAATTTTTCTTTCCTGTGAATAAATTTTTTATTCCTTAAGCCATTTACAGGTTATATATAAATAACTACACATATGGGGACTGAGGTGACATTTAAAGTGCTAATGATAATTTTGTTGCTGATCATTTTGACAGTGATGTAACTCTGAACATTTTGCATGTAGCCTGCTCAGATAAACCAGCCATTCTTTCCCCCTGCTCCCAAGGTGAGAATAACATTACAACGTACCCACTACTCATCCTGTAGCCATTGCTCATCTTTCAAATTGCACTTGATGTAAAATATTTCTCAGGATTTGGGAAGTTTTGTTAAGAACCTCCATAGCTTTTCCAGGTGTCAGCCTGACCCATGCTTTTGCAGCACACACACGCACTCCTTGGCCAGCCGTCTGGTAACCGCTGGCTTTCCTTGAAAGCCCCAATCAGTTTCTACTCCCACCTCCTCCAGTTTGAATATATCTTCTTCAGGGAGTAGCCTGGCAGAAAAATCCTCCCTTTTAGCATTGTGAGACCCCACTGGTGAGTCCCATTGATCTGATACTTTACAATTTGTGAGGCACCTAAAAACCAGTGTACTAGAGTGCAATTGCTAAACAAGCTGCCACAAGGATGGCTGCTTTCTTCCTATTACTGTTCCTCAAAGTTTGGTTGGGTTGTCTGAGGTTTCTGGGGTTTTTTTGCAGGATTGCAGGTATTATGAAATTTTTCAACCTCAAAAACTTCTATGGGAGATTTCCAGCAGCCTTTTCCACTGCTATAAGTGGTAGCACATCTTCCCAGTACTGCTGTATAACCCGCCTTTCAAAATTGATGAAATGATGGAGTAAATGTCCAGGATAGATGTAATGGCAAACAAAAGTTGGCAGAGCTCATTCCACATCTGAGAAAACTGGGCACATGTGCAGGGGCTCTTAACCATCCCTACTTTGTGCTTTGTCAGGGAAAGTCGCAAATGTAAAATCTTAGCTGTCACATCATGATATTGCAGTAAAGAACAGGAAGAAAAGAGATACTGGCTCCCTCATCAACCAACTAAAAATAATAATTTTATTTTTTTATGTTTTTTGTCTCCCTAACAATTCACATTAACTTGTACAGCTGAAAATCCAGGACAGCCTAAAAAGTCTTTCCAAGAACATAACATAATATTCTGTCCTAGCCAGTCATTAGCACATGTCAGGACTATGTCTTCTAGCCAAAACAAGAGAGAAAGAAACTTTACTACATTTTTGTAACTAATGAAATGTACAGCTGCAATAAGACTGATTTTCTCTCTGAAATGGACTGTAAAGTGTTCATGGAAGTTTATCTACCTTGTGTGGCTTTTTTCCTCTTACATTTCTTTTTCAAGGGAGAAATTTCAAATTATATTTATATAGTCCTCTGAATCATTCAAATTCAGTCCTTTGTACTAACAGGAAAGCCTCAGAGCTACAAATATTTTTCCCCTGTAAGGATTAAATTTTTTTTTCTTTTACTTTCCCTTCTACCTATTACTAATTAAGTAGCACTTGGGGGAAACACTTCCCGCCTATAATTTGAACTACAGCAGGGTAAACGAAACAGGCAAACACTTGTCTTGACTAATTTTCTGCCATTAATCTTATTAAATTGGAACAGGATTGCAAAGATAGCCTGAAACCACTACAGCACTCAGAGTTCTTTGCAGACTGCTACAAAGACTCCTGTCTGCAAATGTGGAAACTTAAAAAAAAATACAAAAAGAAAAAAAAAAAGCTGTTCAAGCTGCAGAAAAGTTTATTGTGTTTTTTATTAATATAAAAATGCATGCACATTCGTTACAGAAATATTCATTTCTTCCAGGATCAGAATTAATTCAGAAAAATTTAATATTTTACTCTAGTCATTTGGTTCTACATACAAATTTTATCTTAACTAACATGCTAGTTGGTGCTATAAAAGATCAGCCTAAAACAGGGAAATTTGCAGATAAGCTGTAAGGTCTTCTGAGGTGAACTACTGTGGCCTCTCCAGTGACAGTGAAGGTTGAACTGAGATTGAACCAAGGGAGAAAAGTTTTTCTGGTTTGTTTGTTGGGGGGGTTTTTTGTTGGTTTGTTTTTTTCTTTTTATCTTAAAATGGAAGGCTGGGTTACAGAAACACATGAAATTTTAAGGATTGCTATACGAATGGAAAGCATGTGGGACATGGAGGAGGAGCCATCAGCAGTCATCAGGAAAACAGCTGCTATTTCCAGATCTGGCTTTTGCCCACCAAAAATTGCTGGCTGGCCAGTGCTATGTGCTGTATTGAAATGATAAAAGAAAATGAGAAGCTTTCAGATGAAGAGGAAGGGAACAGAATCTCACACAGCAACTTGAGGCAGTTTGAAGAGAGGTAGTTGAAAGGAACCCAGCCATGTCAGTGAAGAATGCTGGCCTGGGTGAACCCACACGAGCAGGAATCCTCACTTAGGACTGCACTAGTTTAGTCATCATTCTCAAAACAGAGTGTATATTTCAGGGGGCATTTAACCCACCTCAACTGGAGAATTAATTCTTTCAGCTGAGCAGGCTCTCATTACTTTCTTATTGATACAAGGTTTTATCTGCAGGCAGACCCAATAACTGTTTCAGAATTGAAACTAAGGCTTGAAGACTATAACAATCTAATTATCTTCTTACATACAAAAGAGGTATGAGAGTTTCTCCTATAGAAAGACTGGGTAAGAATGAAATATGGTGTTTCATGGGAAATTCCATATTTCCCACCCCTGAAATGAATTTAAAGTATTTGTCACAAATGCAGTTTGGAAAAATACCCAATGTCAGGTCAGCTGGACTTCTTTGTTTTTTTTCCTAACCTCCACTTAAAGAAAGAATAACTTAAGTTAGAATTTTTAAGCCATTCTGAAAGAAAAAAAAATCCATTCTGAAAATGTAAAAGCCTCTCTTTTAGACATTATAATTTTGTATCAGGCTGACACTAATGGAACTTACTTGAAACTAAAACTTTTCTTTCCATAATGCTTTGATTTTCACGGAAGCATTGATATTTTTTGAGAAAACGTTTTCTTCCCAACACCAACTTTCACAAATTAGAGTAAAGGGATAGAGCTTCAAAAGCTTTCCAATGAACTGGAAAGGAAAAAAAAAAAAAAAAAAAGAGGGAGCCTAGCATATATTCCTTTTTATTGTCTTGTAATGTGGGGGGTCGCAATTACATTTTTTAAATCTGAGCTTGACAATGCTTGGACTATTGGAGGAATGAAAAAAAACATTGATTCATTGGAGCTTTGGGAAAAAAAATTAATACATTCCTTTACAGTAGCATGCTTTTGATTTAAGCACAAGGTCGTGGTTAAGCAATCCCTGTATCTGTGATTGCTTTGATGTATCAGAGCTGATGGCAAGGTTGGTGGTTGAGTTGGTGGCAAAGGAACATATGAAGAGTCATATTTAAAGTTTCCCTACAAAAGATTACTTGCAAAAGATATTAATGGTCTGTTATATGGTGTCAGTTTTGCTGTTTATAAAGTGCCAGGACAGAATGAAATGCTTTGGCTTAATTTCGTGTGTAGCAGAAATCAGGCCACAGATCTGAGAAATCTACATGAACGGTATATCATATTAGCTGTGGAGGAAAAGCAAAATCATAATACGTTTTTATTTTTATTTAATTCATTGATCTGTTTCAAATGTGAAAATATTTTCTATTTCTATTCTATATATTTCATTATAAAGTTGTACATACTCATTTATAAAGAAGTTGAGCAGCTGTAACCTCTAGTGGTTTTGAATATTATTTTTAAAATGGTATGAGTTCTGTTTCTGTGTAAAGATCAAGAAAGGAGATGAAAAGCATATACTTATTCAGTTTATCTGTGCTTCTCTGAAAAAATTCATTTTTATTTGTTTTATTCACCACCTCAAAAATATATATACTTTTACTTGTTTGCTCCTCAGTTATAGCCAGACCATTTGGTCCATTGCAGTGCTATTCTGCTATTCCCACCCCTCCTCAATTATCCTGGCTCCCCTGTTTCCTTCCCTGCTCACCTCACACCCTACCAGGTGGGTACCCCAGCTTTTCATCCTCATAAAATCTTCTATACCTGTGGGACTTTTCATTGCTTGAAGCTTCCTCTCTTACTGAATAGTTATAGGAAATGAAAAATAATTGTAACCTCCAAAGATATAAAAGCCAAAGAAGCATTCATCAACACTGCTAATAAGTATTGTAACAATAGTGATCTCCAGATATGAAATTAGCCTTAAATTAAATGCAGTCCATCCTGCTGTAAACCCAGAGTTTAAAAGCTCTTGGTGTGAAGAACTTTTCAAGCAGGTAAACTTGCTCATGCATTTGCATCTTAGTTTTATGGAAAATTGTGAGGTCATTGATAGCAGTGGAATCCACCAGAGCTGACAACTGATTATTGTCCTGAGCAACCCCAAAGCACCCCTCTCCAGCAGCGAGGCACTCAGCATGGAAGTGTAGATGCAAAGGCCATCAAACCTGCTTGGTCAGGAGCAGTTCCGTGGTCTCACCCATCCTTCTCCAGGGGCAGAACATGCTGGCACACAGCTGATGCCATCAGCTGTGACAGCAAACCCATGCCTTGCTTCAGAGGGAGGGCGAAGCTGCGCAGCGTGGGGCTCGCTCCGGAGGCTTGGTGTGTGGGAGCTCGGGGAGCAGCGCTCTGTGCTGAGCCTGCACTGGGCCAGCAGGTGCCTGCGTGGGAGCTCTGGGCTCTGGCACCACCTGGGCTTGGGGGGATCCGCTCCCCGTCCTCTATAAACTCAACCCAGTCCTGGTGAGCCAAACTTTCTTCGGCCAGGGATCCTCTGTGTTTCCCCCAAGTCACACAAGGCTGTTTCCTTGCTTGTGTGGGCATCTGCCCTGCGGAGCAGAAAGCGGGGTAGGCTTTGTGGCTGGAGCTAGCTGAAACCACAGCACTACCTGAGGGTTCCACATGCCCCTTCCACCATGCTCGTGCTTCAGGATAATTTGGCATGACATTTTCCAGTTAACAATTCTGACTGCAATTTGACTATAAATTAAGGATGGTTTTGGTGGTTTTTTTTCTCCTTCCTTGCGGTCTGAGGGAGAGCGGACAGGGAGTTGGTTAGCAAAATGGATGTCTTGGTCCTGGTGTCAGGCTGGCCCCCACACAGTCCCTTTTATCAGCTGTATGATGATCCCAGCTGTGAGCATCGAGGTGCCAGGAGTAATTAGAAGTGCAGCTATCAAATGTTACTTTGTTCCCAATGAGAAGTACTTCTTTTTTTTTTTCCACCTTGTGAACTTTTCACATTACTGGGCTGAACAAAACGGGTGGAGATCTCTTCTTAAGCTATTTCTATTGTTATATAACTTTGATAGCGACATTAAGTGAGTCTTTACTGGCTCAGCTGAGCCTTCTGGAGCCTGTTGGGTGTTAAATGGGGTTCTCTGCTCAGTGACCTCCAACAACAACTGACGTCTCCTGATCTGAGCGCTTCCTGTTGTTTTACTGGTGACGGTTAGTTTTCTATTAAGCTCATTTGAGTCCTGCACATTTTTACCCTCTGCCCTTTAAAGGGAGGGACTAATGTTAGTTTTGGCTTCTGAATGAAAACTTTGCAGTTCAGGCTCACAACAGAGCAACTGCAAAAAAAAGAAAGAAAGAAAATTTAAATTATAAATCATCTTTAGCATCATGGCATGACCATTAACAGCTGACTTCACTGTCTCTATTATCTGTAGGAAATTATTCCAATGTGCAATGTTCCCAGTATCAAGCATCCTACAGGCTTTGCTAGTCATTCAAAAGTCATCAGTTGTTCTTAAAAATTTGTGAGATTTAAAAACTTGCAATAATGCATATCTGGTATTTCCTTCTGCCTTTCAGTGTTTAAAGCTTCATGGGTACACAGAGGTCACATTTTCAGACTTTTCTCCTTAGCCCTCAGGGCTAGAAACTCTAAAATGAAGGCTGAGATTGTCAAAGAATTAAATTCTTCTAGGAGCTTGAGGGGGCGGGGGAGCAAGGAGAAATCATATCTGTGACAAAATCCCAAGAGCTTGCAGAAAAATTAGTAAGTGGGAGGCGAGGGGTGCTTTTCTTTACTTGCTGGTGACTGAGGCTAAATAGTCTAAATCATAGTGCTGATTTAATTTACATAGATTTTACTTAAACATTAAAAAAAAAGCCAGTGGATTTCATCATCACGTTTTTACGCCAAGCTGGTTCAGAGCCCCGTGGTATGTACTTAAAAACAGAAAGCAAAGAGAGGATAGAATTTCAACCATAACTCTGGATTTTGCATAATCAACGGATGAAGTTTGATGCACCCATGTACGTTCCTGCGCGTGTCATCTGAAGCATTTATTTTGAGTGGGAGCATTGTCCCCAGGCTTCCAGGCTGCAGCCTGACCTCCCCGAAGGCAGAGCTCGTCACCCACCAAACCATTCCTCTTCTGCTGCTCCTGAAGCCAGGACAGCCTCTAAGAAAATAGTTCACAGCGCAACCAGATCACATAAATTACAGCAAATTGCAGGCTGTTCAACGCATATGAAACTAATTTGGACGAAGGGAGCTGGCTTTCAGCTCACAGGTAGTAAGTAGAGTTTACAATACATGTATGCAGAGTGCCATGTCGAGGTAGGACCAAAATCCCAAGAACTGTTTTTGTTTTGTTTTTTTCTCGTTAAGCACAAATTAAATTATGCAGCTTAATGCTATTCAAACAGAGCTTCACGTCTATAAAATTAACAGATTAAAGAGTTCCTGAAAGTATTGGCCAAAATACAAGTATTAAAAATATTTTAAGGAAACAACTTTGAACCAATCCACAAATGAAAAAACTCACTGTCATATTTATTTGCAGATACATGAGACATTCTGAAATCAGGGCATTTTATTTTGCCTTAGTATTATGTGTTTAATTTGGAAGTCCTGTATTTTAGACCTTCCCCTGAATCAAAAACCAAAACAAAGAGACTTCAAAAGCCATTGTTACTCCATTCAAGTCTAAACTCTCCCTTTGTTCCTTTAGCTAATGAGTTTATACTGTCCTGCAGGGAGAATTGACACCGGCCTCAAGTAAATGAAAGCAGGCCAAATGTTGGTAAGATCAGAGCACTAAAGTAATTATGGGTTGATTAAATGTTTATCTTCTTTACAGGTGGGAAGGGAAGAATGAAAATGAAGTGGGACGATGCAAAGAGACGGGCAAGATTCATGTGACAGTCAATCACAAGTACTACAGGCCAACTGAAGTGGTAAGAAAATGCCCTCTCTCAGCTTTGCAAATGAATAATCCAATCACTCAGCCAATAAATTGCTGCATTTGGCCAGCAGTCTGTGAAAACGGCTTAATTGCACTCCCGCTGCCAGCTTTTAGAGCTCTAAATTAGCCTGCTTGTTGGCCCCTCGCAGCCAGCTACCTGGGAAGAAACAAGGAGCAGGCGGGAGGAGCGGGTGGCCCTCTCACAGAGCCGCTGCTCCACTTTGGTCACCCTCCCGAGTGGGAGAGGCGGTGCTGGGGGGGCTAAAACATCATATGGGAAACAAGACAAAGAATGAAACAGTTCCTTGTGAGTGGGAATATGCTCATCTCTTCTCCAGCTGCGAGTAGGGAAAGCAGAAGAAGGTGGGCACCGATGGGCTTGATTATAAAATACCATCTTCTGTGTTTCACTGTAGCGTTTCAACTCCAGCCACTGAGTATCCCCTGTCCTGCCAACATCTTTGTAACTGTGCGTGCTGCAAAATGCTTGTTTAGGAGTGCTTTGCAGGGTCCCGCTCAGCAAATGCGCATTTGCAGAACACAGCTTTACTCCCAGGAATGCCTCAGTGAAATCTACCGGGGATGCTAAACCAGCCCATGCTGCTGGCAGGACCAAATCACTAACCCCTGTGCTCCAGCCACCTAATGAGACTTTTAGGAGAGGGGAAAAAACCAACAGTATTTCCAGGTCAGGCAGGATGCAGAGATGGTACAGGATGTAGCCTGGTTTCTGGACACAGGGAACAGTAGCCCCAGTTGTGCTATGTGGGAGTGGGTGTAGCCAGGAGAGGATTTCTCCTCTCCTGGGGAAAGTGATAGGAGCCCCGCAGGCTGCTGACACAACGTGGTCTGTCAGTGCGTCCATTCAGAAGAGCTGGCTGATTCAGGCAGGGGGGTGACAAGAGGACCTTTGTGTTGTTGACACAGATTGCAGGGTGGGAGTGGGGGGCTGCATGTGTGGAAGTGGGCATGGGTGCTAAAACTGAAATTCAGAGGGGAGCAGAGACTTTCATGTTACGTTAAGAAGGGCTGGACCTGTGTATTGGAATCAAATGCGAGGAAGTCATTAAGAGCTGTCTGTCATTCTGTGCTGCGGTAAGGTGTCAGGATGATAAGGAGGACGGAGACAAAAGGACTTGCCAAACAGGAAAAGGACACTTGACCCAACAAGTCTGTGCTGTGTGAGACCCACTTTCCTGCTTTGTCATACCTCTTACTAACAAGTACATATTCACTCCTCAAAATTCATGTATACTGTGAAGCTCTTTGGAAGTCCTCTGTAGTTTCACGTTATTCGTGTGCTCAGACATTTGCTGCAGAAACAGTGCTGCCCAAGGTCTTCTTCCTCACTCTCCTATTGGTCTCCTTTTGGGAACACAGTTTCTGGATTTTAAATTCAGCTCATTATATTTACTGTTTTGGGACAGTGCATAAGCACACATCCCTCAGGAATACTCATAATTTCTAGTGGCTCCATACGTGAGAATAGGGAGGTATTCAAATACAGAGTGGAATGTGGCCTTGACATAGCACTGTGTATAACCACAGTAGATGTCTGATGTTTATCTGAAATTACCTGGTTTGTCATAGGCCACCTTCCCTTGGATGAGGGCTCCATCTGTATGTTCCAGTACCCCCATCTTGCCTTCCTTTTAATGCAGTCCCGACCTGGTTCCTGTGGAACCCAGGAAGGCTGTGAAGCTGCTCGACCATGATCAAGGTAGAAGCACAAAGTGAAGTACCTTTGTCTTAAGGAGCATGCAGAGGAGCTCTTCTGTGAAAAGATGTGATATCCTTCTTCTGCAATCAGTTTCCTTTTTAGATCATCTCAGGATGGATACCCAGAATCACTTTCTCCTTTTTTTTTAATTCTAATTTGATTTCCATTCCTTGTCAAAGGCAGGCAAACTACTGTTTGTTTCATTCAGGGAATCACATCTGTACAATTCAAAATACTAGACCAAAACCCAATCCATCGCAAGAAAGCAAGGAAAAGCAATGAAATAACTAAAATGGACTGATGGCACATGTCCCCTGCTGCCACTTCTACAAATACTGCTGAAGGCAAGAAAGCCTCAGGTTGACATTTTGGGAGGAGGCTTAGCCAGTTCAGTTAACAGGAATTCTGCTGTTGAATCACAGCTGACACAGAAAATCTGATGCTCAGATTCTCATGTCTTATTTGGAAACATTTCTGTCTGTCTGTCTCTCTAAAATTTAACATGGTATTCTGGAAATTGAAAATAAACATAATTTAATCTTGTGTACAGTCAGTTCTGACAGTGCCAATACATTCATTTGAAAACACATTTGTTTTCTTCAGTTAGTGATCCCTGGGGTCAAGGCCTCCCATTGAAAAGCTTAGCTGTACTGAAGAAGAAACCTTGAAATGTGAGACAGTCTTCTGGTCAAACTAAGTAGACCCTTTGAATGCCTTGGCTCTAAATCTCTTCACTCTGCTTTTGACTGCTGTGGGGCCCCTTGATATTTACTGGCCTTGGGAATTGTTCCTGCTAATGCTTCTAATGCCTGTCTCTCTCCTTCCTTCCTTGTGTCTTGCCAAATGCAAACCTATCAGTATAGTTTCTTTCAGCTTTTATCGAATTCCTATCAGTATATTTTCTGACCCTTTTTTAAATGCTTTTGGAGGCTAACCTGCTGTAAGGATTGGGGAAAAAATTTTGTTTGTTCCTTTCTTAAAATCAACAGTTTTCACGGGAGCTTCATGGCAAGTTTGCTTTCTATACTGAACTTGATACACTACAAAAGGTGCTTTCACTTATTTTGCAAGGTTTTTAAGCACATGGCTAGAGAAGTCATACTTTACATTCACCTTCTGCTCCAGGAGTGTAAAGATCAGTTTCCAGTACAGTTTACTCACCTGTGAAATGTAGGTACTTCAGAAATTATCTCACTAGCGTTTTCTACTTACAATCAGAATGTTCGTATTTTAGTAGGCAACTCAGTTTATACTTGGATTTAAATAATCTATTTGGCATTCACAAAAATAATGTTAAAGTAATTTTAAATTTCTTTCAAAAGTTAGAACTGAAATTCAATGAGCTGCCTCGGTGAGTTGGAAACAAGCACCCCTGCAGCACAGAATGTCATAAGCATCAAGTCTCTCAACCCTTGAAGTTGGGTAACTTTTACAGAGTTAGGGTCTGTCTTTAATTTTCTTATCTTTCATCAGGACAATTACTATTAATTTATGTGCATGAATTTCCCCCCAAGAATTGCACAATTGCTTCTAATTAAATTTTGCCCATTAAGGTGTTTGAGTTAAAGTGCTTCTATTATTTTTGCATGGCAGATATTAAGCTAACAGTTTTATAGGAGCTTGCTTCATTTCATTGCATTTTCCTGCAACAGTGAAGATTAACTCCAGGTCTCACTGGTCTGTCCTGTCGCCACAGAACTTAAATGTATATATCTCTCAGTTAGGAGTTTATGTCATTTTTTGAAAGGGGAAAATAAAAGGAGCCTTTCAACCATATGTAGATGTTTTTTCTCCAAATCTAATATTCTGCATGTGCTACAGAGAATTCTTCCCCTTTCCTCCCACCTATTTCTGCAGTTGTCCTACAGCTTGCCTGGTGCAGGAACTGCAGGTTGAATCCGTGCATCACATTTGTTATGGGCTGGCATGGCTGTAACTCTGAGGATGTGCGTACATCATCAATGCAAATTTCCTTCCTTTAAGCAAGCCTGGAAACTCTGTCACAATGTGATGCTAGTATTTAAGTAGTCATCTGGCCTCTTATTATCCTTCTTCAAAGGAAAAAGGGCATGCTAACTTGCTAACTTCTTCCTTTTGTTATATGCCTTAAGCAATTTTTCTCCCAGCTCTTTCTAGCACTGATATAAATGAAATATATATATTTATATTTATATATGACTTCTCAAGTATTATCTGTGTCGCTTATACTAAATTTTGCATTTTTGCTCAACTGCGTTTAGCCTCAGTTACCCTTTTTCCTCCTCAGAATTAAGCAGGACGGCTTTAAATTTCAGTCTCTTCAGATGTTTTTTAAAAATTCAGCTCTGTGTTTCCCATGTTTCATAGGATTCCAGTAAAAATTCCTTGGGGCATATCACATTCTCCCAAAGTCAGCTTTCTTAAAGTCAAAAACATTTCTGAACTCCTCTAAGTGTTCCTGCCCTAAAGAGCATTTAGAGTCTAATGAAACCATGATCACAAACCCCTAAATGCCCCACACTTCCACTTCAGTTTTCATACAAGCTTCATTTCCTACTCTTAAGTTCAGAGCCGCCTGTGACTGTAAACTGTTCAGATATCTGCACAAGGAAACACGTGCTTCCCTTCCTCAAGGATCTTTTTGCTCATCAATGTCAATATGTGGCCTTTATTAATACTCATGAAAATGAAATGGGAGCATTCAAGGAAGAATAATCTTCAGATGATTTTCCTGTCTATTTTCCTCTAGCAGTCAGGTAAAGAAGTTGTGAATTGTCATAAAACTGACAGTCTTCTCTTATCTGTTTTCTTTCCTCCTTGTTCTGAAAATGTACGTCAACATCTGAAAACTATTGCTTCTGCTGTCCTTAATTCTCCTCCAAGCTGACTTCGCTTCTGTCTCAGCCAAAATGTTTATATTGTTCCTTACTTTAATCTCAACATTTTCTCTGCATTGCTTTGCCATCCTCTTCCTTTTATTTATCCCTCCTGCTAATAAAACCTGCAGTAGATTGTTTGTTTCTTTTAGTTAAGGACTTACGTATCAGACATTTCAGAGGTATCTCTGAAAATATACGTGTCAAATTCGGCCAAGTAAAATAATGATTAGTAGTAACTTGTCTCTATAGTATCTAAGAGGCACTTAACATACTTTAAATATTTCTCAACAAGCATGTGAAAAAGGGTTTGTAAAAAAATAGCATCACTGTGTTACTGCCTCTGAAACATGTATGGCAGAGCAGACAGAGTGTGCAGCTCGAGTGATACCATGAAGCGGCAGCAAAGTTGGGGGAGAGCCTGATGGCATTGGGTTCTGCTGTCGTTCCTGGGGGATGCAACTGTCCTTGAACAGGTAGCTTTCTACTTTTTTTACCTCATCCTGATTTTGTTCATCTTAGTTCTTCCTTAGAAGAAAGGAAAATTATTATTGCTATCAAGTTTTCCTCTCAATATGTCACCAAACCAGAGAAGCTTCAGGAAGCTCATGTCCAGTCTTGCTCTGTGTCTTGTTTAATCCTCTTAACAGACTTTTAGAAGGAGCCCTAGCTTACCTCCTTTCTAGTGGGAGCAGATACCTAATATATGCCCCTCCAGCCCTCCCACACAAATTCTGACTTTTTGTTTCATAATTATCTCATTACATCAGTATTAGACCCGCACATCCAGTAAAGGACTCCCTCTGGACACCACTGCTCATACGCTGTGCTTTACTCAGTTGCTTCTCTTTGCGTCATCCTACTCCTCCTCTGGTGTGCCTCCAACGAAACATTTCTCTGGCAACTTCTACAGCTGGCTCTGTTCCTCTTCTTCCTTCACCACCTCTTTCCTTGCTGTCATTCCTGAGGTTTTGAAACCAGCCATGTGTCATCTGTGACCTTCACATCTTCATTGATCTTCCTGAGGCTCTCTGAGTCTGCTTTCCCATCCCCTAATGCGACAACCATCTGACAAGACTAGCCAGAGGAAGAGGGTGTCCTTACCTCCTGGGGTCTAGGTTGGAGTGCTTTTGCACCTTGGGTGTTACACCGTGTGTGCGTTTATGAGACAAGTAGTTTTGCTTTGGAAATGTTCAGACTGGCTGAAGAAATCCCTGACTGACTTTGGGCAATGCAATTTTCCATTCTGGGTGGGTAAAGAGATTGCAATCCCATTGAAAAGCTGGTGTGTAAAGATAAAGCTGTCATCCAGGCAGAAGGGTTGGTGGTTTTGATTCATTGCTCATTTTTCTAAATGCTGTTGACACATAGCAATTAGTGGCAATCTTGGATGTGACAGATCTGGGCTCAACTCCTGAAAACAGATTTTTAAATTAAACTTAGGTGAGTGGAGGATTAAGGCTGAGGGAGACATGAATGAGGATAGAAGGCTGTCTACCTCCTTAATTAGACCCTACCTGATTCAGCCAGGCATCCAAGCAAGTGCTTCACTTCAAGGGCATGAATAGTTAATAGCGACAGTTTCCATGCTAGTAGCTGAGTATGCTTACGTGCATTGCTGCATCTTAATATGAAGGAGAGCAATTTATCTGTAATGGGAACTGAGAAGGCCAGCCCAAACACTGTGGGAGCTCAGGAAGTGCCAGCTGATTATTCTTGTTTGCCTGCCTCACTGTACAGTGCCTGGGAGCAGAGATGCTGAAATAGCTCAAGATACTTTCTTTAGTCAGATTCTCGTAGGGTAGCTTCACAGGCAAGAAGGAATTATTCCAAGTTCATAAAATTTGTAGTTTCAATCAACTGCTCCAGCCTGTAATTCTTCTCTGCCTTCCTGGCAGTGGGGGGTCTTACTGCCACCTCTTCACTTATTCATGCTTATTCATGCACAGAAAGTCTCTTTTTATCTCACCTCTTATCCCCTTGCCTCTCCCTTCTCTTGGCCTGCCATTTGGCCTCCTCCTCCCCCTTGTTATCTCTCTCTGTTGTCTCACCCTCATTTGGACCATCCCTTGTTTTCTTATCACTGCCTGTCCTATGCCTGTCCCACACAAACACTCCAGCAGATGTGGTGGGAAATGCAAAGCCTCTGAAGGGAAGTCACGGGGGTGGGAGAGAGCTTGGAGCAGGCAAAAGCCACGACAGAAGTCCAGGCTCGGGCAGCACCAAGACACATTTGTCACAACTGCTAAGTGTTCCCTCCTGCCATCAGTCTCCACCACTTGCAGCCTATTCCCCATTTTCTACGTGAGATCAGATGTTCAAAAGAGCCAAACTGTGGTTCAGAGCACATTTTGGAGTGTCCAGTGAGATTGGCAGAGTGGCTCAGCACGTATCTGTTCCCATCAGGGTTTTCTGAAGACCTTGGTGTCAGAGGTGCTTGAGGTCACTTACACACCTGATTACTGTTCACATTTAAAAGTGGGAGCGTGTCTGAAGATCTGTCTCACTTTCAGATGCTGTTTATTTTATTTTACAATGGGTTTTTTAAAGTCAAGCAATATGTTAACAATACTGTTCTCATTTTGACTGCATTTCCCACGTCGTTGTAATCTTTTCTTTTGAGTGTGCTGTGCCACTGCAAGCCTTGCAAGGGTTTTAGAATGGCAGCAGAGAACTGTAAATCACATGATTTATATGAAAATAAAAATGGCTTTTGAATACAGAGGATATGAGACAGAGGTAAGGTTTCCTTCAGCAAATCTGGAATTAAGGGCTAGACTCATGTCTAATTTCTCCAGCCTTAGCCAGGGCTTGCTTGCCTTCAGCTGTTTGTATTTTATTTTATGAGTGAGTGGGTGTACAAAGGAAGATGACAGCCCCAGAGTGTTCATGTGTTTCATCTGAGAAGCCATGAGATGGTTGCAGCGTTGACAAAAGCAGTTTCTGCTGGGTTTGGGTCACCAGAGGCCTTGATATCAGCCTTTGCAGCATGGACTCCTCCAGTCAGGGGCTTGCTGGGGAGATAGGTGTCTCCAGCCTGGGTATGCCATGGCACCTAATATTTTTCTGCTTGAAAGATAGTACTTCAAGCCACTGAGAATCCTGTGCTACCTCTTGCAAAATATTTGTCATTGTTACTTTGGTGCTGCTGGAGATGCTGTGAGAGGGAGTGCGGTTGTCCCTCTGAGGGAAAGTCCAGGGCAGTGTGAAAGGGCCATTTGGATCATGTTAGGAGAAATGCATAAAGGCATAGCAAGTTCTTAGGAAGGAGGAGGGTGTGGGGGTTTGTCTCCAAAAGCTTTAATTTCATGATTTTTCAGGTGCTTCATGGTCCAAAAATGACAGTAGGCATCTATCAATTCCTTTTATTTCTTCAATTTTCTGAAGTTTATCCCCCTAGAAAATGTGGGATGTTTTAACTTCACCTATGGGGAAAAAAAGTCAAAAAATATTCTGCTAAAAAAACAAATCAAAATTGTCCTTTCAGGTTTTTTAAGGAAAGCCTGATTTGGAGGGGAGGAAGGTACTCTCCTAGGGAAGTCAGGCTTTCTTTAATTTTAGTCCTAGAGGTCTTCTGTCTCCCCCAAAAAGTCAGCAAGTTTTTGTTCAGACTCATCCCTGTCCTTCATCATTTGCAATTTCTCTCAAAAGGGAAAATAGTTGAAAGGAGGTGGAAGTTTGGAAGTGGTTATTTAAAAAATTAAACCTTCACCTTTCCCCTCTATCACCTTTAGAGTTATCATTTGTAAATTAACAACTTCATGAGGGAGGCATGAATAGGTGGGACCTTTGCTATTATTGGAGTGCTTGTTGAGTGATGTTGAGGATCACCTTCCATATCTCCTTGTCTCTTATTTGCATTCCAGAAAAAAACTCATAGCAATGATTTGGACCGTATCAGAACTTAAAAACCTTTTACACTGTTAATTATTTTTTAGTATCCTTAATACTTCCCTTGTGTTCAAGAAAAGCTTGTATGGTTAAATAGCAGGGGAAATTGAGCCTAGCAGGTATAAACAACTTTTAAAAAATGACAGGGGGCGGGGAAGGAGAAGTGTTGTTGCTGAACAAAACCTGAGAAGAATTATCTCTGTGTCAAAAACATCTACAGTATTTGTCATGAACCAGGAAATAGTTCTTCATGCCCATCTTGGATGTTCCCCAAATTGTCTGATGTCCCAGCTGGATGGGTGAAAGAGGAGACAGTAATTATCTGCAGGGCAGGAGAGACTTAAACATTAAGAGCTTTATGCCTAGGATCAGCTGGAATTTTTGCTCATTCCTCACATATAGTCTCTGAGCTCACCAAAGCA
The DNA here is from genome assembly GCA_013397845.1 of Melanocharis versteri. NCBI lineage: Eukaryota > Metazoa > Chordata > Aves > Passeriformes > Melanocharitidae > Melanocharis > Melanocharis versteri. Next base: position 589,430 of record VZTG01006403.1, read on the forward strand.
GACAATATGAAAAATATTAACAGGATTCAAGAAGACATTAGTAATAGATTAAGAGTGCATGCCTCTCTTGTGAGACTTTTTCTTTCTTGGTTTCTTTCATTTCAGTCAGAAAATTCTAAAGGTGAGTAGGTGAAGTCAATTTTAATAATTCACAGACAATAATACATCTATTTCTTGTTTGACAGAGCTAGTGTTTAAACTATTAGCATTGTCTGGCATAACATGAAACAGGATCAGTCACTCATCCCTTTGAAACCTCTAACCTGGCCTCATTTGAATTTCTTCCTTCCAGCTTTGCCAGTACATTTTAACAGTCTTCGTAGAGCTCTCAGCTGCCTTGTGACTTGAGACTTTATCTACCAGGTTGTGGTTAGGAGTAGAGTAGGACAGCACCATTCCTTGTCACGTTTTCTGTATGCAATGACACAGAAACCTCAGTGCTACAGATAGCCATTGAAATTCGAAACAGACCACTCAACTGCCGAACAGAAATGGGTTTTTAAATCAGATTTCCTTTTTGGAACACTGTTCTATAATTTTTGAAAGCACTCTTACATTTTTTTTACTTCCTCCAAATTGCTGAACTGACTACTTTGCAGTCTTGCTTCGTATTGATTAGCCATAAGGGGAAAGGTGGAATAACAGTAATGAAAACAAAAAAATATGGTTTAAAATAGGACACCTGCCTGGTTTTTTTACAGTGGTCTGTGACAAGTTCATGTTTGTAATTCACTACATTTCTTACCGAGTTAGTGGTTGCAGACCTTAGTTTTAAAAATTTCTAGATTGGGTAACTAGGAGTTGAATTGCTTTTGTTCTTATTTTTAATTTTGTTTGACTGATAAAATACTATGCATCTATCTTCTGATTTTGAAAGCAAAATCATATATTGAAGCTTCTTTACAAAAACAAAGACTTCTGACTAAAGTAATTGGCTGCCACTATAGTTTTTCCTTAGATAACAGTTGTAAATTTCCAAACCTCTAGTATTTGGCAGCATTTTCGTCTTGATCCAAGTTTCTGTTTCCATGTGTTGGTGGAGATTAAAAAGTGGGTTATGAAGGTGAAATTGGAAACAGAGGAAATGTGAGGTTTTAGGAAAAGCTCAGGTAGGGCCAAGTTTGCTCTGTCCACTGTTTTCGTAGCTATGAAGCAAAGCCAGCTGGGGCCTCTTCTTATACTTCAGTGTCACCACTGATCACACATTGTGACATTTGCTCCTCACTCAAAACAATTCTTCTCTAGTGCTAATCCTATAAAATTACCACAGTCTTTTATCCTGCACATAGTTGGCTGAAAGGGCTTGCCGATGAGTATCCAAGGTAGTATTTAGGTGTTTTCATGACCTTCCTTTCTCTGTCTCCTCCCCAAGGTGCTTATTGGCATTATCTTTGTATTTTGCATATTTGTTAAATACCTTCTGGACCACTTCCGGGTTTAAAATAATCTTGACTGATGAAGTGAATCCCAAGAGTGAGATAGCTCAGGTATTATAAACAAAAAATTGTCATGATTAGAATATGACTAGCCCTATAGGTAAGCCACCCACCTCTGTAATAATTCAATAGCTGTGTGGCATAAAGAAATGCAAGGGGAAGGGGGACACAAGAGTAAAAACAAAAACACAGGAAGGTGTGTTATTCACCACAATAGAGATCCACGGCAGTGAAGACTTATGAGCACTTGAAGAACAGCCGAAGGGAGCTGGTGATGGATGACAGGCAGTTTGTATGCTGGAAAGCTCACAAGAAGTATTCTTAGTTTTGCCTTCTAGTATTAGCAACCACAATTAATTCTACTTTGGCTTAACTGCTGAATGGAATTAAGGAAAAAAATTATTCACTACGTTAAGGTCTTAAATATGGCTTTGTGAAGGATTTCCTACTCCAGAGTAATGACTGGACAATTATCTTTGATACCCTTGATAACATAGCTTGCTATGACTGAGAATACCGTGAAGCAGCCACTTCAGCTGGGATATACTTTCAGAGAAAGCAGGTTTCAGGGCCATGCTTGCTGGGTGAAAAACTTCTGGGGAAAACCTTTCACATGTGCAGGTACATGACAGCTTCTGTACCTGCTCTGTGTTTTGTGAGGATCAGCATTATGTACCAGAGTTCATCAAATGGGCATTTTGTGCTTTGGCATGCAGACAACTTATGACTTCCCAGGACTTTGAGCTGGGAGGAACCATTTAGAAATGTGACAAAGTGGTTGGAGTCGGACTTCCCAGGACTTTGAGCTGGGAGGAACCATTTAGAAATGTGACAAAGTGGTTGGAGTTGTTGTTGCTTTTGGGTGGGACTGCAAAGTATTGTCCTATTTATCATGGAAAGAGGAAAAGGCCTGCTGAAATGGTCGGAGGAAGGTAATCAATAACTTTTTCCACGCACCAACCAATGAATGCCAATGGCAGCTAGAGGCAGAAAGAACTAAGCACATTAGATGTGAATGCCTACTTGGTTTGTATACCAGTTTTTCCCTTGTTGCTGACTGCCTTTTTCTCTGTAAAGCCTGCAGGATCTGGGTTGTCCCTGAATGTCTTTTTTAACTGCCAAGAGCTCAGAGAGACACTGTTTGCAGAGCAAAACCTCAAAACCTCTAGAGTGTCCTCAAACACTGGGCGATATGAAGGCTTTCTCAGGGTTCCTGTGTAACTTGTCAAAGACAGCTCGAGAGATTGGCATGCTCCAGTAGAGGTATCACACCTGTGTGTCACTTCCAAAAGCCATCAGGAGATTCTTAAGGCAGAGAAATGAACTTTATATCAAGTTCCTGTACAGGAAAATGTTCACTTTGGATCAGGGCTCAGAGTGAATGAATATCCAATTAGAATTTTTTGCATTTCCTTTTTATTCGTTGCTATGAGCTCACCATATTTTTACCTTCTCATAAAAAGTACCATCTAACCAATTATAGTGGTCTATGTAGAAATGCACCTTGAAGAAAAGCATTCTGTTGATGTAAATAATTTTAACTTGGACTTTGGATATTAGAGAAATTCCTGAATAAGAAAAGGGAGGGTTAGACATTTCTGTAAGGATACTAATTTAAACTGTAATGCTGATGGGAAGAGATGACTTGACAATGCAGTGATGGAGGTAAACAGACTTATTTCTGTGAAAAGGGTGTTGACAAGCAGTGATTTTCGGGAAGCCTCCAGACTCTGACTTTGGGGATTTAGGCAATATAAAAATTATTATTATTAAAAAAAAAGAGGCAACTCAAACATTTACATCAGCTGTGCCTGCAGCTTTTTCGTTTTTTTTTTTTTCACATACTTTTGTTCTATTAAATGTTTCCAGAAACATTGTACAGTTAAGCCTAGCACTGTGAAAAGGACTGATATCCTCTTTAGATAAACTGTGTTGCTTTTGTGTCAAATTGAGTATATTTCAGCTTCAAATTTAGGCTTCTTCAAAAGAATAGAATATGTAGAGCCTTGAGCCTGATAGACCTCATGTGGACCTGAACTGAAATAATCCCATTGAGTATCATGTTGTTGAATATGAAGTGGCCTTGAATATTCTCATGGCCTTAGGCATAGATACAGAGATGGCTCCCTCCAAAACCAAGTTCCAGGCATGCTGACAAAATCATTTCCTCATGTCCCATACAGTGTTTTCCTTTGGTTTCTTCACATACCCCAAATTAATTTTTATTTTGCCTAAAAAGGTGGTGCTTTGTGGAGAGGGAGCTTACAAGCATCCTGTTTTGTTGCTTCTTTTTTGCCCCCTCTACAAAGCATCCCACTGGTTGCTGCTGCAAAGAAAGCAGATTCCTCTTTCTGTATCCTCCTGAAAACTCTCTTGCTGCCTTCAAAAATCACTGCACACTAGTGACATGCTGTGACTTCCTGAGCATCTCGATGACCGCTGTTGTTTGTTGCTGTCTTCTCGCATTGTGTTCTACTTATTTGTGCTCCATTTCCTGTACTGTGGGCATGGGAATGCAACTTGACCTCATGATTTAGGCTGAGCAAAGGAGAAAAATCTTGTCGCAACAGTGTGAAATGCTTCAGCGCAGCAGAAACAGGATAAATTAGCTCATATAAAAGCCTGTTTGTCGTGGTAGCAGTATGACTTCATGTTGTTAGCTGGTTCAATAATGTGCAGCATGGCCTTGAATTATGAACATTTCGTGCAGGAAAATTTCTTTTGGTTCTGATTTGCTGCACAGCTAGAGCAGGAGGATCCTGGGTGATGGCAGAGGTTTTCAGACACAGGCTGTAATAATCACCATTATATCTTTGTAAAGATTTTAGAGAAACATATGTGGGAAACTGTTTGTTACGTCTATTAAGATTCTGCCCCATAAATGCTGACTTTCACCTGCATGCAAAAGCTGAAGGAAGCATACCAAGCCTAGATTGGTGTCTGGGTAACAAGACAGCTTTTCAGTGGCCTGAGACCCGAGGAGCTCGTCCTCTTGCTGGAAATTCTTTGGATACCATCTTTAAATGTTTTACAGTATTTTTATTAGTACTTTCCACTCTTTGGTGGATCAATGGAAGTCTGTTCTGAAATTTTAGGCACTTCTTTCTTTGCATTAGCGTTTCAAATTAATGGTCTGCAACTGTAAACTTACATATTTGTACTGACACATTTTTTTAAATATAAAGCTCTCATTTTCCTGCAGTTAAAGGAAGATCCAAAGAAAATGAGAATATCTGGCACTCCAGTCTCCAGTATCAGCTCATTAGCCAATTCTGCAAATTTATTCTTCATGTGGAAAAAATGTTGTGACGTAGTGGTTTGTTGGCTGTATCATACAAGTGTTACACTGGTAACTGTGTTACTGTAAATTTCAAACCAGTGCATATTTTCAGCGGTTGCAAGGTATCTTCACGAACAGTCCTGGTGGTGTACTTTAGTGAGACGTATTTTATATTCAAAATGCTGGAAACATTGTAGGCAGTAAATGCGATTTCATCCAGCCCTTATATGGATTGTATAGTACCTGGCTTTATCTTCTTTCAAAAGATGCAGTCAGAATCATAGGATAGAATCATAGAATATCCTGAGTTGGGAGGGACCCGCAAGGATCATCAAAGTCCAACTCCTGGCCCTGCACAGGGCATCCCAAGAGTCACACCATGTGCCTGAGAGCATTTTCCAAACGCTTCCTGAACTCTGGCAGACTTGGTGCTGTGATCATTTCCTTGGGGAGCCTGTTCCAGTGCTCATCCATCCTCTGGGTGAAGAACCTTTTCCTGATATCCAAACCTCCCTTGACAGGGCTTCAGGCCATTCCCTTGGGTCCTGTCACTGGTCACCACAGAGAGGAGATCAGTGTCTGCCCCTCCTCTTTCCTATGTGGGGAAGCTGTAGGCCGCAATGAGGTCTCCCCTCAGTCTCCTCTTCTCCAGGCTGAACAAACCAAGTGACCTCAGCTGCTTCTCATATGGCTTCCCCTCAAGGTCCTTCAACATCCTTGTAGCCCTCCTTTGGACGCTCTCTAATAGCTTCGTATATTTCTTGTATTGTGGCACTCAAACCTGCCCCCAGCACTCGAGGTGAGGCCGCCCCAGAGCAGAGCAGAGCAGGACAATCCCCTCCCTTGCCCGGCTGGCGATGCTGTGCCTGATGCCCCCCAGGACACGCTTGGCCCTCCTGGCTGCCAGGGCACTGCTGGCTCATGGTCAACTTGCCATCAACCAGGACCCTCAGGGTCCTTTTCCACAGTGCTACTCTCCAGACTCTGGTTCCCTGATTTGTACATCAAGTACCTAGTAGATCCAAATACACCTATCTTGCAGTTTTTCTACTAAAAATTGAAAATTTGGTGTTAAGGATCAGTTTGTCATTGATTTGCTGTGACCCTTGGGGAGTTTTATACTATTTCTAATGCTACGGACTAATAAAGTTTTGTGCAGAGAGTTTGGGGACTCATTTTCATTTTAACTCTGACCTTCCTATACTTCTACAAAAAAATGGGCTTTACAGGGGAAGTTTATTATTACCAAACTACTTGAGTGAAGGCTTTGGTATCAGCTTATTTCTGCTAATGGCGATGTCATGTGGAGATGGTGATGGTGCAGTATTTTTGCAGGGCTGAGGCTTGGCACCCATCCTTTTCAGTTTCTTTTCAGTATGTGCTGGTGCACTGGGTGGCTTATACCTCCCTACTGAGATACGCTGTCTTCATACTTTATTATTCTCCCTAGCCTCACACTTAATTCTCTGCATTTTGATAATCTAATCACCCATTTTTCCAATAGCATCATTAGTCATTCCACTATTTTCCTTCCTCCTTCCCCCCAGTTGTCTGTTATCACTCCTTTTAAAATGTGTTTAGACATTGCATTTTTACTGTTACATCTCTCCAGAGCTGAAATACTTCTGTTTTACTTAATGCTTTTTTTTTCCTCAAAAGAAACATGAGAACACTAGCTCCGCACTTCTGTTGCTCCCCAGCACCTATACTGCTCTCTGTTTTTGCTGCCCAGCTAGCTGAACATACAAGTGTCGTCTTGATCTTTTTGCAGAAACAGAAGTTCAGGTTTTATTCTAGGAGATGCCTTTTAAAAACATCTCCAAGAATTCCAGATCAAAAACAAAAAAAGCACATGCCTGGAAATATTCTACTGGCAAATAGAAGGGGGAAAGTCCAGCTTCTTGGTGTAGGTTGTGGTCAGGTTTTTTTTTCCCCCCAGATATTGGTAAGTAACTGAAACAGAACTTGATTTGGTGTTCATTCTTGATGAAATGCACGTGTTGTGCACATACATGTGCTTTCTCTCTCTTTCTTCTCTGTTTAAATCCCATTTAAACAGTGCTCAGTGACTGCTGGGAGTTGTAATCCATGTGCAACTCTGTCATGAGGCAAACACCAGCTGGAGGGACGGCTCTACAGCCTGCAACCAGTTGAGTTGCTGAGGAGCCATAAAAGAGGGAAAAAGGGGTTCATGAGAACTCAAACAGTGCCTTTTGGAAAGTGTTTCCTACACTCTCTTAAGAGGTTCAAAGTCTGTATCTTGTACAGTTTCTTGTGTTTAGCCAGGGACAAGATTACAAAACAGAAAATGACAGAACTTCACAGCCAAATTGGTACTTTCTCAGACTTGTTTGACAAGATATTTCACACAGCTTCAGAGTAGACCGAAAGCACCTATTAAAAACTGCTGTTTACTACATAGAATGAAAAACATTTTTTTTTCTTTTTATTGAAGGAAACTTTTTTTCCCCTGACAGAATTACAAACAGTTGTGAATATTTCTATTTGGTTCTTTACTCCTGATAGATGTTTTCATTAGCCATCCCTAAAGTCCCAGTTTGGGTGTATTTGTAGAAGGTTATCTGAAGAAACACAGATGTTTGGAAGTTTACCATTCTTTTAATTAAATAACGTGTTAGGGTATATTTATAGCTTTGCTGATTCAGAGCCATAGGTTAACAACTCTTGTACTCCAATACTATTGAGTAATTGCCCAGAGCACTATCCTAACACTTCTGTAAAACAAAGCACTAGGGACTGTTAGTGTAGAAAACTGCAGAATTTTATAAGGGAATTTTACCAGGGAGCACTATTAAAAATAAATACCTCTATTTATGGGTGTTGGCTAATGAGTGGAACATTAGAAAAAGATGCTAAGTAGTGATGGCTTCAGCAACAGAAATTACAAATGACAACAGATATTTGTGAGTGGTAAAGATATCATAATTGCTATTACTGAGCTTCCTGCCTGGTTTCCTTGGTGTTATGCTCAAAAATAGCAAAGTAATTTATACCTGTGTTGTAGAAGAGATCTTGAGAATGCTTGATTATAGTATTATCTAGAACAAATATTCTGGCTGCAAGGATGTTTGGACTTGGGGATCTTCAAATTAAGTACATCCCACCCTTCCTGCTTGTAATTATGGGCCAAGGCAGCACACTAAAAGGTTAGTGAAATGAGAACCTTAGGAACTGTTGTTAGTGGAGAATGGGAAGGTAGCCTTACAAGCAGTGTATGTCCTCTTAGAAAAATATGTTGAATTGAAGTGGTTGTAAGTTGTGGGCTGTGAAACATATCTCTTAACACTTGACATACACTACAAATGGAGCCATTCGTTCTTCAGGTGAAACTGATTTTAATGTACTGTGGTGCCGGTGCCTGTCGCAGACCGTCTTGCAGCATACGGTGGTCAAAGAGGTAAACTATGGAAATGCCCAGTTAGGTGATGGTTGAAATCCTGACCACAGCCTTCACTGGACCCCAGGTCTCATCAGAATGGTGTGTTTTCACAAAAGGGATCCTACTTCCTGGAGAGTGGATGTGTTCAATAAGATGCTTTATGCCCCTCAGTGAGGGGTTTTGATGGGATGACTGCAAGGGGAGGGAATGGTAATCCCAACCTAAGTCTGCCTAAGAATGGGAATTGCAGTTACAATTATTCTTTTTGTTTTGGTAATTTAAACAAACGCACACATGCATATGCACACAAACACTCTGTCCTGTCCTGTCAGTTTGGAAACCTTTGCCTCTTTCCCTCTGCTTTTTCTTTGATGGAATGCTGCAATTAGAAGGCCTCTTGCTGCAGCTCCATTGCCACTCAGATGCTTTCACTTACTTGCGGTGATTGTGAAGTAAGTCAGCTTTGAAAAAAACCAAAAAAACCAGTGATACCATGCTCAAATCACTCCCAAACTCAGTCCCACATTAATAGCTGACGGTAATCACACTACTATTAGATAGAGGCTTGGAGGGACACTGCAGGCAGTTCCCTGGGATCTTGAGTCCTGCTTCAGGGCAGAATCTGTGAGTGAGGCATCCCCTCCAGGATTACTCACAGAGGAAGGAAGGGATGGCCGGTGTCTTGGCCCGTAGGCTTGAAATGCTTGCCAGCAAAGCTGGAGCTCTATGAAAAGGTCTGCAGTTCAGCAGCGCTGTGGTATAAATACACCTCTGCAGCCAGCAGCAGTGGAAAGACACAGACACTGAGGGAAGGCTTACTTTAGCTGTAAATGTTCATCCTTCGGAAAACACATATTTTATTTCACCAGTCATACCCAATTCAAAGGTTCTTAATATAAGCATCTCAAAGTGACCTCAGTTTTCCAAATCAGCTAACCCTGACAGACAGGCATTGTTGACATGATAAAGAAAAGTAGTATATTTACTGCAAGTAACCTTGCCCAGGCATAATTGTCTTCAACAGTGTCTGAGGTGGCAACTAAGTAGTGTTTTCTGTTGATTTCCATATTTGATTTCCTTCAGATAAAATGCCGCTCTTTTGTTTGGGGGTGCTATGAGCTGAGAATAACCAATTTTAGTTAGCTGACACAAAATAGCACAAGTACAAAATTTTGCATCTTTCAGTGGCAGTTCTGACCATAGGCTGAAGAAATGTGACATCTGTGCAGACAAGCAGAAGAGCCATTGTACACTTTGAGATTAAATTGAAGATTTTTAGTGTCCAAGTTACTTGCATTTTGAGGTGAAAGAGTTAATAGTTCTGCAAAATAGAAGTTTCAAAATAAAAATTTTCCCTTCGGAAAAACAAAACAATAATCATTGCTTCAGCAAGATTTTCAACTTGAGAAGCTTTTTGTGTATTTAAATTCTCTCTGTGATTTCAGTCCTAAACTCTTGATCTAGGATTGGTGTAATATAACACACATTATGCTTGGCTTCCTAAACGAGTTTTTATTAAGTTACTGTGCTCTTTGCAATCTTGGAAACTTTTTAATTCTCACTTTACACTTCAGAGTTCACAGCTATCTCCGTGTGCGATGCAAACACTGGCTGTAAAATGAGCAAGTGAAACACCTCCCTGCAATTAAGAAAGGAGGTGGTTTCCTCAGTGGAAATAATCTGCATTGGCCATAGCAAGAGCTACAACTCAGCATCTCATTTAACACTTCAGATTGTCTTTGCATATGTGGGCTAGAGTCCAACAGCTTTAGGAAATCCTTGGTGGATCTGGAACACAAAAAGCAGAAGTCATACTTCAACACAATTGATAGCCTCTACTTACTAGCAGTCTTTGGGCTCAATTATCATGGAGATGCAATTAACTGTCTTTCACGGAGAGGGTGGGTCCTTCCAGATCCAGGAGGAGAGGTCACGGATGGGGCGGTGTGGCTATGTGGTTAAGGGTAATTTGGCTTGCTCAGAAAAAGGTCCAGACTCCGGGCACTTAGGCTCAACACATGCAAAGCCAGACAGCAAGAAATGCCATGTACCACCAGCCCACCACATCTGCCACCAGGCGTGACCCATCCAGACTGCAAATTCAGGGTTTTTTTTCTTTTTTTTTTCTTTCTTCCTGTGTTTTCTATCAAGCAAATAACTTTGACTTGCATCTCTGACTCGCCCTGAGGAAAGGGACACAATCAAGTGGGCAGTCTTTAGTCTTGTTGACTCTGTGGAAAGGAAATAGATTATAATCTTTCCTCCAGGTATTTGTTGTGCTGAATTCCCTCAATGGGCTCTCAAGTATTTTATTATGCATTTCATGGGGCTCCTCAAGCTATAAGCTCCAAAGTGGGAGGGAGTTTCATTATCAAAGTTGTGATTAGTGCCATGTCCAAAATGTGAAATAGTTGAGTTAATAATTTGTTTACATGTCTGAGACAAAGCAAACAGAGACAGTCACTTCTTGTTGAGAAAACACGCTTTCTTGGCAGAGCTTAACATAGATGTTTCCAGCAGAATCTTCTCTCTTTTGAGTCTGTCTAGTGTAGGAAGAGAAGTGTTAGCTTCCCAGTTCAGTTTGAGATTTGACAATGCCCAAGGGAAGGCATGCGTCAGTTTTAAGGAATCCCCCACGCCCCACAAAACTTGGAAATTTTACATTTATAACATCATGTCTGCCTTGAGGAGGCAAAATGTTGTTATCAGTATTAACCTTTAGCTAGTTCTTTGTATTATTTTCAAATGGGCATATTTAACTCAAAAGCCAGCCTGGCTACCACTCTGGATCAATTCTCAGCATTATATGGACATCAGCATTTAAGTATCACCTTATGTATGAATAAGCAAGGTACAATCAAGGTTTGAAGAGATCTGAGGATCTTTAACTGGTATTACTAGCTGTACCTTCTTCGGCTTGTTTTTCAATGCAGTTTTAAAGGCAGGCGTAAGGATTTGGGACAGTTTTGTTGACACAGCCTGTTCAGAGCTTCTCTTCCTGGAAGATACCCACAGACTGAGCAAGCTTTGTGAACCTTGTCATTAAACACTTTATGCCTCCTCCCAGTTGCACAAATGTCACTTGGTTGTATTGGATGTTCCGTCCTTACAATTCGGACATCAATTTCTTCCACATTTATCACAATTTGTATTTTTTTCCCTTCTTGTATGATGTAGGAAAATCAAACTAGTGTATTTGGGATCCAAAGTGGCCATGGGACGACGGAGATTGCCACAGCTACAGTCACAGGCATTTGCTTTTTGTACTTTCTGAAACAGATTCTGAGCACAGTCTGTCCCCCTGTTATTCAGTGTGTTGTGCTGCATCCACCTTGTCCTTCATGTCCTGTGAGTACTTGTCTTGAAGTCCTGGCCTGCAGAGACGCGCGCTGAGCTGCACCCTCCCACTGCGTGTTTTAATTTCTCCCTGGTGCAAAGCAAGCCCGGGGAAGTGTCAGTCAAAGCAGTGACACAAAGTCCCAGGCAGGACTCAGATGGAGTCTTAATGAAATTGAAGTGCTCCTATTCTGTGATGGCAATGCTTTTCCAATGCTGGTTTGAGCGCAAAGAAGAACTGGGTTAATGGAAAAAAATTGAATAGTTTTACCTTCTCTTCTCTCCTTTAAAAGTCACTGGATTCTGAGTGGTACAGGCATTGTAGACTTGCAGAAGTTAAAAGTAATTTTGAAAGCAAGGAGGAGAGCAGCATAGCTGTTACTTGATTCTGGAGGAACATGTTCTCAGCATTTCTAGATATAGAAAATTCCTTGAAAAATCCCAGCAGATTAATATTTTCCTGTCTGGTGAATCTGGCACAGAAACTAAGATCTGGGAATTAGGATCAGTTTTAAAATTTTACAGATCATGAGAAATCAAACCAGAGGAATGTCACTAATTCATTTCATGAGGTGTTCATCTCTGCACTGCCAGGAGAATGACTGCTGTATTTAACTGAGCAACAGCTCTTCAGCCAAAAACAGCGGATAGTCCCAGCTCATTAGTTAGCTAAGCTTCATTTCTCCCTCCCACTCCCTTCTATCATATCTCTGGTGGCGCAAAGCCCGTTGTAAAATTGAAAGTTGCCTTTCATATGGCTAGGCTGCACTGAAGGAGTAGCATTAAATGTTTTTCACACATTTTGCTTTTGTCACTAAGATGTATTTAAAGGATAGATAATTTCCATCCCTGCTGGCCCCTGCTGCTTTAATCCAATTATTTCTCTGAATGTGCTAATGGGCTCAGATTTCCAGTTTACAGAATGCATTTTCAGCCTGAAGTGAAGTGCTGCTCAAGAGGCAACACAAATTTCAAGAATGGAAATTAAGACTATGCTGCACTTGAACTGCAGCGTGCTGGTAAATTCAGATCTGACTGCACCAGGGGGCTCTGACTGTGAGGGCTGGCTGTGTTTGACACCACCAGCATTCAGAAGGTGCAACCAAGCATGTCTGCTTCTGAGTGCCATGCTTGCCATTCAGTTGCCATGTATGTTAGCCATTCATCTCTCCCACATCTTTGCTGGGATTTTCGATGCAATGTGGCCTTTCCTTGGCAGCTTCACTTTATCACTTGAAGAACCAGAATCTTAAAGAAACCCTGTGAAAAACTGTGTAAAGAGATGACTTCATAGACTAACCTGGCAGTACTTCTGTACATGAGCAGTCTTGCTGAACTCAAAGATGGTTGTGGACATCCCAAAGGGTGGAAGAGCCATGGGGCTTGTAAGCAGCAAGGTTGACTTGAACTGAGACTTACAGGTAAGGGATTCCTTTTTCCAGCACCATTTCCCAGCCATCTTGAGGTGGCATCATGAGCACACTGAAAAATTGGGAGTCGTAACATTTTGCAATTGCTGTTCACCTTTGCAGACTAATGGAGAGAACCTGTTTTATGACAAGGTGGAAGAAAACAAATGCAGCCAGTGGATGAGGGGGAGGCATCTCTGCTGGTGCTTATTATAGAAAGTCATATTAGTTAAGGAGCTGCTCATGTTGCAGCCTCAGAAAGTCTGTCCTGAATGTCCCAAGTAAGTAGAAACATAGAATCATTTCAGTTGGAAAGGACCCTTTAAGATCATCCAGTCCAACCATTAACCTAATACTACTAAGTCCACCACAGAAAACTAGATCTTAGGTATATAAATTCTGTTGAAAAAGTTTTTGGAATCAGGAACTTTCGTTAGTGGTGAGGACCACTGTGGAAACACAGGTTTCATTCCAAAGATGCATTCTAAGCAGTGGACTTTGGTCTGTGCTTAAGCCAAGACATATCCACTGAAGTGCACATACTGTTGCCAGGATGAAATGGTTGTTTGAGTAAAATGATGTTTCACTTACTGGCTGAGCTTAGGGAAGCATCTGAAGAAAGTGGGAGCAGAGTGACTATCTGCTAAGAAGAGACTGATAGACTTGAGCTCAAGGTTCCCCCTCCTTTCCTTTTCTTGTTTTATACCAGTGCATCTGATGCTGCTCATGTTAAATATTCTCAGACTATCTGGCTGCTTCTTACCAAAATATATTTTGCATGTATGTATGTATGGTATATGTAGGTATTTCACCTACCAAAATTTTTTGCTATTTTTGATAGCAATGCTTCATGTGCAGATGTTTAGTCCCAAGGAATTCTAGTTGCATTAGGTGTTGTAAAGTCAGAGGCACCCCAGCTGTTTTATAGACTTGAATTGCATTTGTTGATGGTAGAGAGCAATAGTTTGCCATAATCTCTTCTATCTCTATCTCTCCACTGTATTTCCTTTTTGTGTATGTGTCCTTCACAACTTTTCTAACTTTGGTGATCCTAGCATAGAAGCACTTTTGCTGTTTGCTGTTTCTTTCCAGCAGATATGCTAGCATGGTTTCTTAGGCTTACTACTTTACAGATCTGAGTCTTGGTCTTGGAATTTCAGGCACTTAATTCCCTTCCTCCGTCACATTTGTATCCACCTAAAACAGGGCATGATCAAACTCCACCTATTTCCCTCTCACTTTCTGACTCACTGGTATATATTTATACCTGAGTTTCTCAGTAGATTTAAAATAACAGCTTTTATTTATGGACATCCCGTCCTTACCTTTTTTTTTTTTTTTTTTTCCAAAATGATGCAATAGTAAGTATTGGCAGTTTTAGCATTTCGCTTGTATGAAGGTTCCTTCATGTTTGTTTATATCTTCTAAGCACCAGCATACATGCATTGTACAGATCCATTTAGTTTTCTGGGTAAATTAATTTACTCTGATAATGAAGAGATGTCACATAAATCTGTGACACACCCTTAATTTCTGGCAACTATATGTGTATAGGCATATATGCTGATATTTTTACACTCTTAATGAGCTATCATTTGCTATCCAAGATGTTTTATTCTTTATTTCAGAAACATTATTGTTGTTTTACCCTGGAGTAAGTAAGCACTGTTTATGTCCCAGTAAATCTTCTACTGGTCACAGCCCACAGAAGTGTTTGTTTATGGTCCACAAAATTTGGATCACTTTCTCTCATCTTTTCCCTTGCTAAGTATGTCTGCTCAGACTAATTTAAGCTTGCAGAGGATCATCAAGTGAACCACATTTACCAATATGACTGTCCCCATGGGGAAATCTGGTAAATGTTGCAATGCCTCAAGAAATGCTGAACAAACCAGTCAGTAAGCAACATCTTCAGGGTCTGTCCTGCTTACTTCAGGCACATTTGCTCAATGATTCCACCAAAATGTGGCCTGTTGCTTTGGTTGTCATAGGTCTCTGAGCCTTTGGGCTTTGTGACAATTTTTGTTTCATATGGGGTGGAAGAACAAAACTGCTGTGACTGGCCAGGTCTGAGCCACAGCTCTGCAGCAGGAGCAGAGCCCAGCATTCCCTGGGGAAAGGAGACAGAGGTCTCTGAGAGTGCTTGTGTCCATTGAGGTGCAGAGGAGCAGGGGGCAGCGGCTGAAGTCAAATATCATCTCTGCTTGGGCTCACATCTACGAGCGTTTTTCCATCCGGGGACTGTTTCCTCTCTGCAATAGATGTCCTACATATCATATTTATAAACGTGTATAAACACAATACGTGTATCAGTAGAAGGAGAGAGAGACATAAATATATACATATGTGCGTGCATCTATATATGTAAATATATGTACGTATAATACACACAAAACTTAAGTATACATTAACCAAGATAAGCTGTGTTTGCCAGTGCTTTAATCTCAGTGGGAGACTGTTATTGCTGGAGTCAGACTCTCGAGCACCAGCTGAGGATAGGAAACGAGGTTCTGGCATGCAGGGTGTGGGAGGAATCTCTCTTTGTCTATTCCCCCTTATTTTGTTTCAGAGTACATACACAAATAACATTCACATGTGGCCACGAGTGATGTAATGCATGCAAGTGGCTCCAAAAGAAGCTTCTCTTGTGAGTGTAGCCCCTTCAGAGCATGTATCACTTTATACTGCTTTTAAATAATATGTTGCCACACCACAAGGTAATATGAATCATTTCAGAATGCATTTTTTTTTCTGTGAGAAGTTGGAAACCTGTTTGTATGTTTATCATCCTATTAGTTTATATATATGTAGAAGAGGCTACTTCTGTCTGTATGTGGCTGTACATGTGCATATAGGCAGAGAGGTGTGAGACAAATTTCTTCTGAATTTCCTGATTTTTGTGGTTTAATCTGTTTTCGTTGCCTTTGCCTTTTACTTAGAATACCAGAAGTCTGTGGCACATAGATGCTGCTGTCTGTAGCTTGATCATTGGGTTAATGCTGTGATTTCCTGTCTCAGGAGTCTGTGTCTGCAGGGCACAGAAAGCACTGCAAAGCCTGTTTTCTTGCAAACATGTTTATGCTCCAGCACAATCCACACAGCACCGACCCATTTCCAGTTGTTTAAATTAAATACTACAAAGGCAAAATTTGCCTAAATTGCTAGTGTACTGGGTAGGAAACAGAAGAATAGAAAATTGCAAATTTCTTCAGGCCTCAGGAGAAATACGAAGCCGATGTTTAGAAAGTAATCACAAAACTGCAGTATCTATTATTTAAAAAAAAAATAAAAATAAAGTCACGTAAGGTTTGTTCACATTGGCTCAGGAAACAGTGGTTCACATCTCCCTTCTGGCTCACAGAGGGTCACTGGGAGAAGGTTCTGTATGAAGTGCAACTGTATTGAAGAAAACAGTTACATCAGTGCGAAACAGGGTATGTGAAATCAGGTTCAGAGCCAGCATGAAAACCTTCTTAGCAAGGGCTGTTTTTACACACATGGAAGGTATTAGCACAATCCCTCCCCAGATAGCACAGATAGTGTCAGGAAAAAAACTGGCTTTCCTGGATCAAGTATAGATTGCCAGGGCTTAAATTGCATGATAATGAGCCTGTATTGCTGCTATTTATTTTAAGTACCGGCAACATATTTGGCACCATACAAGGCAAAAATAAATAATGTCTTCATCCTAAAGAACCTGTGGTGTGAAAGCAGACAAAGGTAACACGACATGTGAAGGGGAATACAGGAGGTGTTAAAGTCAAATGTAAATTATTTTCCTTCCCGGAAATGCCAATCTGTGTGCATAAATTCTCTATGGCCCCAGATAGGCCTCATCTCCCAATAATCTAATTCTATAATACATTCTTATTGGTTTGAAAATAGAAATTCAGTACTTTAATTCAACACCCCCCCACCCCCCAATATTTGAAAGGAGCTGGATGGCTGAAGCAACCTAAGGAAAAAAATCCAACCCACTCTTTTAATTTCTTTTCTATGACTTTAAACAAGTCAAATAACAGGTCTCCAGTACCTCTAATTTCCAATTAATTAAATAATTATAAAGAGTACTGGAAACTGTAAAACACCAAGGATCCTCATAACATTCTGCTGCTAGAAAGCAGCTTGTTCTTGGATTTTACTCCTTTTCCTTTGCAATGTGCTCTTTCTGATTGATGCAGGTAGAGTTCAAGCTGATCTTTAACACACAACCAGTCTTATTCTTTCCATTTGGATTGCAACTTAAGAATAAAAGCTTGCTTTACAGAGCCCTGTGAACTTCTCTGTCCGGTGAACCCTGTCATTTTCTGCAATGGGCATGGGAAGAGATCTTCAACACTCAACACATTATTTTCTCATTTTCTTAGAAGCGTGTCTCATGTATAGCAGGCAGGGTGTACCTGTTGCAAGAGCAAGGAGAGACAGCTGTTTGAAAGGAAGTGATGGTGGCAAGAGAAGATCTGTGAGCTGCCTGTTGGTGTGCTGCTCTGGAAGATGGGGTGCACGAATGGTGCCTGCAATTCCTTGGGCTTGGCTGGGAGCCACATCCAGCAGGCCGTTCCCAAGAATCACACCCTGGTGTCAATTGTCTGCATAAAAAGGATAGTTGTGGGCAAGAGCTGGGCCTTTGTACTATTTTGTTGACTTAGCTTTCTACCCTGCATAGGAATGTTCTCCATCCAGAGAAAATAAATCCTGTCTCTTGGCTAGAATCTGGTTTTTTGATTGACTAAGTGGTATCCTGACTCATTTGTGATTAGGGGAGGGTGTAGGTTGGAAGAGGATTTACTGAAGAAGTTGTATTATCTTAAAATAGATCTATACAAAGAAGTATTTGAGCAATTACTCTGCCTTTGTGTAGAGTATCAACCAACAAACAAGTTTCAAATGGGGCTTTACAAAAGTCACTCCAGTATTTTCTGAGTGATGGGACAGGCAGTACATTTGTTAAATCTGAACAGCATTAGATGAGATTATCTTAGCATTCAAGGAAAGAAAGCCACCTGATAGAGAGGTGGGAGGAAAGGCTCAGAGTTCAAAGTGATCTTGACTATTGGAGAAATAGTCTGACATGAATAGGGTATGACTCAATGAGAATGCATGCAGAGTACTGCACTTGAGGAGGAGATTCCAAATTTGCCATATGGGATGAAAAACAAGAGGTATAAAGCCATTTTTCAGAAAGTAGTTTAGAGAGATCGTAAGGGATCGCCATCTAAAACTTGTCCGTGTTGTCAGGGTATTGTGGAAAAGCAGGTATCCTATTGAAACTGATGAACAGGAGCATTGTGTCTAAAACATGAAGTGTTTCTTCTAATTCAGTGCTGGCAAGGCACAGGATGATGTCTGGTTTTGCAACAACAGGATGGTGTCCGGTTTTGCACACCACATTGCAGAAGGGTGTAGGTTTTGACTCAGGGAAAAGCAACAAAACCAACTGAAAGTTTAGAAAACAGAGGTTTTAAGGAAAGATGTGGTTAGTGATATGTTTAGTACAGAGAGGAAGCATGATTGAAGTCTTTCAATAGGTAGAGGGATGCTACAAGGGAGAGGGGAGTGGCCTATTCTCTGTATTGACTGAATGGGACAAAAAGTAAAAGCCTAAATTGCAGAAAAAATTGTATAAATTAGATATGAAAAAAATGCTGCCCACCACAAGGTTGACTGGGAAACTAAGGGAGCTGAACCCAGTTTTCCCATTTCTTTTAATGTATGTTGTAACTGCTCAGCTGTTGCACAAAGTCTGGCTGTCATCTCTTAGGGCCACAGCACCTGCTACGTGCTGGTTTCAAGTTGGTCAGCATGTGCCCACAGTGTGTATAAGCCATAGGGCATAAGGGTCTTTGTGTTCAGGCATTTACCTGTCTTGAAATGGAGTTTCATTGTGGATTGGATGTGTTCCAGCCCACAGAATTGCAACTGGGCTCGTACACATCCGCAGTGGCCCAGATTAATTTAGAACTCTGGAAAACAGACATCCTGAATCACTGCTTGAGGTATTACTGCCTACAACAAACAGTCTGAATCTTGTCTTCAACAGAGGCAGCAAAGTTCCCAAACAGTGAGGTATTCATAGAGCTGTACTGTTACTTAATAATCTTATGCCTCTGAATTTCCTGGGAGAGGTCATCAGAAAATGAGATACTAATAAATAGGCAATCCTGCAAGACAGAGTCACAGGTAATAATGCATTTGTGCACAAACTGTTAACTTTGCCCTTCTTTTCATATAATAGGAAGATTTGGATGAACAGCTCTTGCTTTTTGAAGTTGTTTGTGTTACCATAGTATTTTTTTTTCTGAGAACATATTCTAGATGAATACTAACTAAATTACTGAGAAATCACTAGAACTTTAGAGGAAATAGATTTATAACAAAAACAAGAAAAAGTAATCTAGTTAGGAAAACCAAAATGTGTTCCCGAAATATGACAAACTCTAGGCCAATTAAGGTGAGCTATTTCCACCCATTCTCCCCACCCTTTTTTTTTTTTCTTCCTTAAGAGGGATAGAATATGAATTAAGAAGCACAAAGCTTTTAGGCACTTTAGATTAAAGCTAAAACATAGTAATGATAGCTTGATGATTGAATGACATCTGCCAAACTTCCTCAGGGACTTCAATAATATGAGGGTAATAGATCATTAGAAGTGTTGAACGCTGTGTCTGACATGTTTAAATTTATGTATCACATTCCTCCAAAATAATAACTAGTAGTGGGTTAAAAGCTTTGGAGGGATGTGGGATATGCATGCAAAACCACAGAATAGGTGATAGTCTGAACTGGTGGTACCAGTTAAGTAACCCAAGATTGCCTGCCTAGTATATTTTAAGTATGTTAAAAGCGAACTTAATTATAGCAATCTTAACAATGTTTCTTCTGCAATTCCTTTCTAGAATGCAAAAGTGGTTTGGGTGAATGTATTTCAGTTCAGCTACTGATGAGGGTTAGGATCCATTATTCATAATCACTGCTCAGCTTAGTTGATGGCTATCCATGAACTACTTTAAATCCATGAGTTTGGGTCACCACGTCTGTAGATCTGTACAGCCAAAAATTATATAATAGCTTGATTGGTTTATGTCAGCTGAAAGAAAATCAATTGTCTTGGGACTGGTGCCAAGAATGTTACAATTCGTCCTCTGATTGAGTCCTTTGAAGGGAAAGACACCTCAGAGTAAAACACAGCTTTGTTTCCAATAAGGTGTCCACCTT
The DNA here is from genome assembly GCA_013397845.1 of Melanocharis versteri. Lineage (NCBI taxonomy): Eukaryota > Metazoa > Chordata > Aves > Passeriformes > Melanocharitidae > Melanocharis > Melanocharis versteri. Next base: position 609,506 of record VZTG01006403.1, read on the forward strand.
GCCTTTAGGTGCAGCAGATCTCTGCAGAAGCATTGCTGACTGCTCTGGAGAACCCCAAGTTAGACAGAAACATCCCTTGTCCAAAACATGGAAGAGAAACTCTTGCAGTTTTCCCTCACTAAACTGGGAAAACCGACTATGAACTTATGGGTACCTTGTGGAGCAAGGATTAAAATAAGCCAAATAGCAGAGATCTGCAAAGTAACTCAGCTGACATATATGTTATAGTTTGTGGAAAGGTACATAAAAGAGTATCTGCGCTGGGCTGCTGATGTTTTTGATGAGCTGTTTTAAAATGTAGTTCATACTTGACACAGTGGGTGACGGACTTGAAATACGAGCACTACAGCCAAAAAAAGTCAAATAAATGCAATCATTTACACTAAGGTGAGGCCACTCAGGTACTGTGTGTTGTTCATGCCTTTGCATTGTATTGTCACATACTGATAATGTAACAATGGCCAATGGCCCTGAAGTATCACAGAGTTGATCCAAGGATTTGGTAGATTAATGATAGGTGGACCCTGGTCTATTCTGCCCAGAAGAATCCCCTTCCTTTCCTTCCCAAACTTATTAAATCCCTTCTGTCCTCCTTGTGACAAGCCTGCACGCTGCACTCTCCGGGTCACTGTCAAGGCCTGTTGTGTGGATCCCTCAGCCACAGTCATGGCCCTGCCATACGTCTCTTGCTGGGAGGAAACGGCAGCAGGCCAGACTGCCTGTCCTGTGTTGGGGCTTTTCCCTGGGAATGCCGCTCGCTTTGGGCTCTCGGCTCACTAGAAAAGCTCAAGTGCCTTTGTGAATCCCAGAATTTCTGTTCTTCATGAAGTGGAAGGGTGGATATTACCTAGGCTTGAGCTCATGTTTCATACGAAGTATGTGGTATGAACCCTCCTTGGGTTACTTTTTGGCCATGGAGCTAAGCAGTAATAACAGATGATGCTGTACATTGCTCTAACCAATGTAGCAAAACTGAGTTTTCTTTCTGTCAGGCTTCTTTCATACTGTAGTATCATGTAATTTATCTTCATTTAACATCTAAAGGTCATGTGACCTTTAGATGTTAAATGAAGAGAAAAATAAGTGACTTAGCTTATTTTTTACTGTAATTTTGATCAGTGACAGCAGTCATTATGCTGGAAAATAATACTGAGAGACAGAGGACAGAAAGAGAAATAATGATAGTTTTGAGAAAATAAGGATTTTGGGAATAATACAGACATAGTTGCTACTACTCATACTTGAAATATGGTGATTAGTTTCAGTGTGGCCAGCTTTGAGACCCTGGGATTAACTAGAGTTAGGCGTCTCGCTGTTTATTTGAATGTTATTTTTTATTTTAAAAAGACTCTTAAGACACGTGCATTCTTATTAAAGCCCTTTTTTCTTTTCTCTTTCTTCTTTTTTCTCTTTCTTCCTTCTTTTTTTTCTTTTTTTTTCTTCCTGTTTTCTTTTTTTCCTCCTTTTCCTTATTCGTATGACTTTATGACAGAGCCCAGCGATGGCCTGGTTGTCCCTCCTTGTCCTCCCGCTGGTCTCTGTGCTCTGGGAGCCGTGCACGCCCGGGCTGTGTGGTTGTGGCCCCGGAGCAGGGAGCGGCAGGCGGCTGCATACCGTGGGGTAGCTGTCTGGCGAGAGGCCTCCTCCTGCTTCACTCAGACGTGTCAGGACAGCAGCTTGAAATGCTTTGTGAAAATACAAAGTGAAGTGAAAAGCTTCCCCTTCTGCTATCCAGAGGCTGCAGGAGAGATGTCTCCAGAAGGTGACATCAGGAATTACTCCAGTGCTGTTCGAAAGTTCAAGGGGCACAGGCATGCTCTGTTTGCAGCTGAGTGGATATTCCAGAGGTCTACATCATAAAATGAAGGAAAAATAATATCTCGGTTGGTTTTCTACCATACTGAAAGTCAACAAGGAAGTTAGGAATGCTAAGCTGAAGGAGGAAGAGGGATTTTCTTGTTCCTGAATGTTTTGTCAAAAATCCTATTGCTGTATGACAGCAGCCAAAGGCTTATTGTAAAGGTGAATGAAAGCCTGTATGTACCTAAAGCAATGGAACAAGAATTCATGAGATAAGATTTTTAACATAGATAATCATTGAGAGATGATTATCTATGTTAGATATGTTAGAGACTGAGTTACCCATGACATGAGCCGAACATCTCCAGAGACAATCACGGAATTTTTGGATTCTCCTTTCTTTCCTTCACATATGAAAGTCACCGAAGTCAACAATACCTCATTGCACAAAAAAAAAAAAAAAAAAAAAAAGAGAGAGCAGAATTTAGCATCTGTTGTCAAAAGAGAAAACTGAAAATAGGAGTTCCATATTCTTATATAGCAATGACTTTCTTGTTCAAGTGTCAAGTTCTTATTTTACTCCTTTTTTTCAATCTAGCTTTTGTTTAATAAATACTACAAGTTAATTACCAGGGTGCACATTTCTTTTTTGCCGCCTTCTTTTAAATTGAAAATAAAGCTGTTATATATTTCCCTGGTATTTTCCCTTTCACTCCTTCTGAGCTAAGAGGTAGAAAGTCCTTCCCATCCTTGGGTTCAGAATGCAATGTGTAGCATCCTCTCAGGGTATGAAATCACTGGATGGAAGAATAGGTGTTTGCATTCTCAAATGAAAGGGGATATTTTCAATAATATTCATTAGTTCAGCCCCGGTTAAAATTATTGAGATTATGTTTAATGTTTATTAAATGAGAGTAGAGTTATTTAAAAGTGTAATTCTTTTGCAAATCTCTGTTACAGAGCATACCTGCTGATTTAAAGGCATCCTGCTGAAGGTTTGCATTTCTAAACCTCATGAATTTTGAGGCATGGCTAGTGGGATGTCAGATGAATGAAAATTTTAGCTTATGTTGATGGCTGGCAAGAGACAGGATTCTATCTACATATTTTAGGACTAATGAGAAGTTGTGTGAGTATTTTCTTTCAGCTAGTTCTCTGAAAAGTCCATGGATAAGAAGAACTTTTCACAGCATTAAAAAAATAGTGCTGTAAAAAATTTAGTCAGCATCCTCTTTTGGAGGCAATACGTGAGATTATAAATAAAATGAAAAGGTTAATTTAAAATCAGGAAGCAGGTTCATAGTATATGAAAGAAGCTATGAAACAGGTTAGAAGCTTTCTCTAGAAGGAGGACAAGTACTGTGCTTTTAGCCTCATTTATGTATTCTTCATATGCCACAAAATTTTGTAGTCATGTCTGCTTTCTTTTGAGGTTTGGACATATTTAGTCATAACAGCAGTTGTGGCTTGCTTGAGAATCTTGCTGAGAATCTGTCTACTGAGTGTTTTGCTTCTCTGTCTCATTAACCCCAGGACAATCCATTGTAGCATAAACTTTTGGTTGCAGTTTCTCACTTTGAGGAGAAATTATTGTATCACCATTTTGACTGTAGTGATTTAGGGACCTGTTTGATGTTGTAAAGCCTGAAAAAAATCCCAGAGGTATATTGAACACAGGGACCTGTTCACACATTCATACCAAATCTGGGGAAGCTGTGTCAGTAGGTCTTACCTACATAAATGAGATGTGTGTTCTTCTAGTCCAGCTTCTGACTCTGAGACACACCATGAAAATGCCTTTTCCATCTCCTTTGCAGCTTTGTGAATACTCTCTGACTTCCCAGCTCCGAAGCGATTGCTTCAGGAGGTCTTTTCCAGAGAGACCTCTCTCTTAGTTCCTCTACTCTGGCCTTTTTATGTGTCAAAAAAAGAGGCTGCTAAACACTGCACGCTCGAGACTGTGTGCATATAGAGAGAGGAGGAACAGCTTCTTCTCACTTGACTACTTAAATGCCACTTACACTTTTGAAATTGCAAGGGTTCAAAAAAATTTTGGACTGGCCGCCTTCACAAGGATGAGTTTCATCCGCACAGATCTCTAGCAGTTCAGGAGTTAAATTGTGTGCTTTCCCAGAGAGTAGAATTTCCTCCTCCCTCATGTCTAATTGAAGGGTACATATCTACGATCTACTTTGAACAGATTTTGCATTTGCTGCGCCCAATGTAATATGTCAGATTAAAGCCTAATTGATATTAATTGTCAGTTTGACAGGTATTTACGTAATACACCTGTGATTTGTCCATGCTGCAACATCAAAGAACAATGTAGTCCATTGTCAATCTTGTAATTTTTTTTTCCCTTCTTGAAGACCAGATCATTGTTCAAGAGTAAATATGAAGTATCTTTCAGGAGGTTTGCATTGGCATGTTTCCTCCCCAGTTGTGATTTGACTAACAATAGAACAAACCTATGCTGATTTTGTAATGTCAATTCCAAAATGATCAGGAATCACTTTGAAGCGTGTGTTTTCTGATAAGCAAGTTCCAAATTCTCGTCATCCTCCTATGAAACGGTCCTCTTACATTTTGTGGCATGTGGGTTCTGACTCATCTTTGCATTATGCTCTTCAGTTTTATCTTGATGTAAGCCCCATTGACTTAATTACACTGGCATAAAGATGGAATGGGGAAATGGGGAAATGGTGAACCACGCCCACTAACAAGTCCATCGTGAAAATATGGGAGTTGTTCTTTTGTCTTCAGGGAGGTTTTGCCAGAGTGGGGTGTCTCTTCTAGGCAGACTCTTTGCTGTTTTTAGAAACTTGCAAGAAAACTGAAGTGTATTTTACAAATCATACCACGGTGCAAAAAGCAGATATGCATCAGAAGGCTGTAACTAGAAATGAGAAATTACGAGGTAGGAACTTGATGTCTTTGATAAGGCAGGGCATGGTGCTTCAATCAAAGAAGTACTGAATATAATTCTGACATTATGTTTATTTTTAGCCCGTGTGCAGCATATGCAGCGTACAGTTACCTAAAGAAGAGATGAGGAAGAGAGAAAATAAGTCAGGATGGTAACTTAGGGCCACACTGAAATACAATGGAGGAAATGAAAAAATAAATGTTATTTACGCATCGAAGTGCAAGGGGAAGCTACAGTCCATGTACTACAAAGGACATGAGATCTTGAGGCTTCAGAAAGATTTGGATTGTGATGTTCTTGAAACAAGCACTGCAGCGTGAATTCAGACAGAAAGCGCGGCAGAGAATATGAGTTTCCCTCACCAGCCGTGGCATCTCTGAGGGCTGTTTGGGCTGGTTGTTTTCTCTGAGACATGTAACATGATTCTCCAAACCCCAAGTTATGTCTAGCAGGCAGGATTTAACTTTTAACTGGCATGATTTCAGTTATATCAACAAAAGATCTCGGTCTCCTGCCACAAACAAACAACTCTAAATTAACTGGCCTGAATAAATGAACAAGGGGTTGTTTGTTTGTTTACTTCAATTACTGTTTGTGGTAGCAGTGGGTGGAAATGAAATCTTGCCACTGCTTTCTAACGTCTATCAGATTTGGAACTTTGTTCCTCTCTGAACCTTTGTATTGCATGCAATTCTTCATGATATTTTTCCACTACTACTTGCATCTCCCTTTAGTTTTCATTCCTGAGATTCTAATGTATTATACTGGGCGTTGTAGTACTCTTGATCCAAGAACACTATTGCCTTTTCAAATCCGTGAAACCAGGTTGGTTTTTTTCCTAGTCCTTCCTTTATCTATTAATTCCTTTTCCTATGTTTTTGAATCCTCTATATTTCTCTGAATTATTTTTTCAGGCAATATCTTTTCATCTTATCGTATTCCAGTCTCCTGAACTCTGTAACATAATTGGCATGTCAGATGCAGTTTTGTTTCTTAAGATGTCCTTAGTTTAAAAGTCCTCTTTTTTCAAAGCATTACATTTGCATGTACAGTTGTAACTACAACTGTCTTTTATTTTAAGTGTCATTGTCACCATTCAAAAGCTATTATATAAAATGTCATAAAAGCCTCGCTTTTCTTCAGTTTATCTTGCCATGCAACTCTTCCAGGGTTTACTGTTTACTCCGATGGTATCAACGTCAAGTATTTGTTCTTTTGCTTTGCCCTCTCACTTAGCATAAGCTAATGATTTTTTTGCTTTGTATTTTTAATTCCTGCACTATTTCTGTGAGCACTCCAGCCTACTCTGCTCCATGCTCCTGTGCCTGTTTTACCCGACAAGTTCAATATGCCATTCCTATTCTGCTTGTTGCTGAACTGATGGAAACACAGTCTTTCCACCTTCTTCCTCATTCCCAAGTAATAAATGTAGCCCTAGTTTACATAGGTAACAACTGAGCTTTGAGCCTCTGTTCCACTTTCCATTCTTAATTTGGTTTCTGTGACCTAGTATTTGTGCCATGCTCAGCCATCACCTCACAGCTCTGGAGCTGAGTCACGGTCCAGCTCGACTCTGGAGTTTTTCCAGTGTTCAGTATTGGTGCTGAGGTTGTATTTTGGATGCTGTTTCCTTGGTTCAATGCAGGAATCTGCAAGAGCTAGAAGTGAATCTGCAGCTACCCAAAGTCCTGAAGGAGTTAGGGAGCCTATAAAATACCTTCCCCATTGATGTCTCTGGGTCAGATATGCTCTCCGACCCTGCCTCATCCAAGGCTCGTGCTGTATGTTTAAAAATTGGCACTGCATGTGTGCCTGTGTATCTTAGGAGGCAGAAGCAGACTGTTGAACACTGTTTCATCGACTCTTGTGAGCCGAAAGTGTGAATAAGCTGTGTTTAATATGGTTGTCTAGGCTGTTTACATTGGCTTTTTGAACCACAGCCAAATTAAATTTCTGAGGAGGCTGCTATTGCTTTCTGAAGACGTAACCCCCTATCTTTGTTCATCAGCTCAAAATTATTTGCTAATCATTACCTGTGCTTGGCAGAAGAACAGCAAATAAACCAGGTGCTTTGTGTTTTACATGGTCTTGGTAAATGTGTATTAAAATACAACATCCATTTATTTGACCAATATTCATAAGAAAGAATATGAATTATTATTAATGTTAGAATATTACTGTTTTGCTCTATGCCTTAGGAGATGACAGTCTCTGTGGTAGCATTAATTAATGTGTAGCTTGGCTGTGTAGGCAGAAAGCAAACGATCTCCTAGCAGGTTATTCAACATTAGCATAAAGTCTTCCATCTCATGCAGTACTTTCAAAGCGATTCTCATCCACTGCGCTGCAACCTTGTACTAACCTTAGGTTAACAAATTTATAACTTGGAAATTATTCTGCTGACATCAATGGTGTTACACCATGCAAAACCTGTTTAAAATTAGGTCCAAGGTATTTCAGTTTTAATTTTTAAAATGTGTTCTAAATAGTATTCACATGCTTCAGTAATTGATGGCTTGGGATTACTTTTCTGTTTCTAGTTCAAAATGAAGGTTTTGTAAAGGTTTTTAGTCTGGTTTTCCCCTCTCTTCTTTTTATACTTGAGTCGCTCCCTTAGGCAAAATCACTGATTTCCTATCTTCCCCTTGCAATATTATGAACCAACAGAATTGTCTGCCAGTTCATTCTTGAATATATTCTTTTTAATGCAAGCAGACCATGCAGGAATCTCCTGCTTTTCAAAAGAGAAACTGCCTGCCTGTCTGTCAGTGTACACAGAGAAACAAAAATACACTAGAAAATACACTAGAAAAACATTTAAAAATTAGAAACAACGTGTGAGTTAAAGGAACCTTATTAAGGTACAAAGTCAAACATCTTGAAGTTTGGTAATGCAAGCATTACAAGATCTTAGTTTCTCAGGGATTACCTGCTTGCTTTGACTATCCAATACCGAGAGCATGTGAGATGTTTCATGGATGTTGGAGTGTCCAGAAATTTAAGCTATCCATCCTTAGCAGATCTGTGCTGGGCACGTACAAACTGCCACATTTTTGTTTTTTCAAAGGCACATGAGTTGACAGGGCTAGGGTGAGCTTTCACCAGAATGGCAGAACACATCCACGTGGCAAAGCTGAAAAAACCTTCTTGTTTTGAGTCCCTGCTATAAAATACAGTGGTACTAGAGCTTTCTAAACTGTCCACAGTTTTCTTGTGGAAGTAGCCGAGACTGATGAGGAAATAACACCCAGGAGAGACACCCAGGAACCAGGGATGGAGCTTCCAGGTCCCATTCTTCCGCTGTTCCACCCAGGCTCATACAAAAAGCAGCTGAGGGCAAGAGGGACCTCTCCAATGCACAAAGTTGCAGGATACAGCTTTTAAGCACCATCCTGAGATGAAGAGAAGAAGGAGGTGCAGGTGGACACATGGTCCAGGGCTGCTGGAACACCACTGGGAAGCCTTCATTAAAGGCTGGGTAAGGCCCTGGCAGCTCTGTAATGGGAGAAAGCTGGGTCCACCAGCAGCCCAAAACAAGCAAGCATTTCTCCTGTGAGATATTTTTCTTGGTAATGTGCTCAGTGACACGGTGGTTAGGACCATCCTTATTGGTCTCCTATCAAATATTGCTGCTTAGAAGGAAGCCCTTGTTGGATAGTTCGGGTGAGCCAGTGGCCTAAAGTCATCTCAGGGCATGTATTCACGGGGAGGAGAGCCTCCTGGAAAGAAATGAGCTTGTCTAAAATTTCCCCAAGCCCCACAGCGGTTCCGTGACAGCCAGGCAGCTGAGCCCAGCCAGCCTTGGGAACGCGGGAGCCGGGAGGAGGAAGTGGATGGGAGGTTGGGGTGGCAACTGGGGGCTCAGGTGACAACTGCTCGTGCAAATCCAACCTGCATGGGTTGTGCCTGTTGCTGGTGTGAAGATGCATTTTTAGAAAATGTTTAAGTAGCACCAGAGGCAGTGGTGTGACCTGTAGATGACTTCTCCATTTGTAACTATGGAATGTAGAAGAAAGGGGGGGGAAAAGAAAAAAGCCATGCAAGAGACACCTCTATGACTAATTCAGCTCTTCTGCAGAGAAATTTTAATTTATTATCATTAAAAGGGAATTTCCTAATTTGGCTTATTTTTAAAAAGGTATTTCCAAGCTTGACACAACATTGATTTCTCTTTACCTGGCTTTCAGATTGCTCTGAACATCTAAGTATGCCGAGTTTTTACTGAAAATCCTTCCAGAAGAGTTCATTTTGCAGCTTCTAGAGCAAAAGAACTTGAGCCTATGGTAACTAGTAATTTACCTGTTGATCAGGTGTCACCAGTAACAATATTCTTCTCTTCAATTTCTATATGTTACTCCTGCTTAAAGCTGTAAAGAATCACAAATGCACTGGGATTTCTTTTCACAGAAAACTGACTCTCATATATCTGTTTTCGCTCATATGTGATAGGGATGACCAGTGTACTCTCCTGATTGTTTTCAAAAGCCAAACAGAACCTGATGATGCAAAATTTTCACTCCTGCACTGATGCCCTTATAAGCTCACACAATTCTTTGTAGTCACTTTTGGTGAAAGATAGCCACAGGACAGCCTTAAAAGTCATGGCTGTATTTTACACAGTGTGATTATATGTCATGCCTTCAGTGGAAAAAAAAAAAGATTTCTCAGTTTTAATAAAAACAGGCAAATCAAAACAATCCCAAAGGTAGAAGAAACATAGCATCATTCTACTCATAAGCCAGCATCATGATTTTTGAAGGTTTGAGTTTGACAGCTGATCGCCTTTGTACGTAACCTGCAAAGGTCCATTTTGATTTTTTGGGGTTTTCATACGTTGCAGGGAAAGTAGCCTGAACTTGTCCCACCCATTGATGGATCCTGCACAAGCATACTTCAGTATCCACCTTGATTTAGAGAGATTAGTTTGAACAAGTCCTAATGAATTTCACAAGATAATATCCCCTGAGGCAGGCAGGAAACCCTTTAAAATAAGAAGGTAGTGATGACTTTGCAAGATTACACATAGCAAATTTATTTTTATGGGTAGCAGAAGCATGAAGAGGGGAAATATTTTTGCCTTCATTCTGCTAGGATTGCTGCACCTTGGTCCCTCCATGACATCAACAGCAGAGCTCCTGCCTGGATAAGGAAATAGGAAGTACAGAGTACTTACATTTTTCCAGTGAAAATACTTTCTCCCCCAAAAGACCACTTTGGTCTTCCTATTATAAAATGTAAACACTTTTTTATAGTTTGAGTATAACCACGCTTTAAACAGCTGCTGCCTCTCACCTGTGCTACAGCTCTGTTTCTGCAGTGAATTAAGCCTTCTCTTCACAGACTGCACATCAATTGCAATTTTTTAAGTGCTTTGGGATCCTTTGGGTTGAAAAGTATGACATAAATTCAAGATATTAAATCGTTAAGAAGAGTAAGAGCATTACCAGATGCTGATGCTCATATTATAGCCATGCTGTTAACAGCAAGTTGGGAGATGCTCATACACTTCGTCTCTGTAGCAGGTATCACATCGCAAAAGCCTTTTCATTAACTGCACATTAAAAGTCGTGAGGATGTTTAGCCACAGCTAATCCCACCGTACAGCAGTCCAGAACCTGCCTGATGTTATAGCTAGGAATTTTTTTCTAACCTCCCATTGTACTGGCATTTTTAGCATGCTTATATCCCTCTGCTCTTATACCACTCTCCTTGTGGTTGACTAAAGAAACAAAATCTGTCCTTGTGTTGTTATGTTTCTGCACTCCTTGACCATCCTTACAACTTTTCTCTTTATCTGCCCCAAATCCAGTTTGTTTTAACAATACTTCCAAGAGTAGTTTTTGAATACTACACAGTATTTGAAATAAAATACACATCAGGTAGTGTCTCATAAGCTAGCAGTAATGCTCCCCTACTTTGGCTGGAGACAGCTCATCCTACACATACTAAGATTATATTTCCCTTCGTGGTTGCATCACACTTCTGATTCACAGTCGCCTGTGATGAACTCGTACCTCCAGGTTCTTCTTTACACCAGTTATTTCAGAATACAGTGAGCCTTTTGTTTTTGGTCTCTAAGTGTATTATCTCAAGCTTTTTCCTCTTGGCTCAACTCTTCCATGGTGGAAGACTTCAAGCTGAGGCATTTTTTTCTTTCTAACCTGAGCCTCACCTGTACCTCAAATTTAACTGTAACCTGTTCCTCAAATTTAAGCCATCACCAACCTTCTTCAGCTTGTTTGCAATATTTTTGACTTAATAGAAAGTGCCTGTAATGATTTTTAAGGCTGATAGTGACAAACCCAACCAACAACTTCATGCCAGCCAAAGATTTCCCCTTTTCTGACCTGTTGCCACCCCTTTATACATGTTATTATTCCCCTGCTGTACCTCATCTTCTCCAGATCAGCTGTTATTGCAGTTACTAGAAGGATAAATCATGGAATCATAGAATAGTTTAGGTTGGAGATGACCTCTAAGATCACTGAGTCCAGGCATTAGCCCATCACTGCCATGGTGACCACTAAACCATATCCCCCAGTGCCGTGTCTGCTCATTTTTTGCACACTTCCAGGGATAGTGACTCCATTACTTCCTGGGTAACTTGTTCCAATGCCTGACAACCCCTTTAGTGAATTTTCCCTGATATCTGCTCTAGACCTCCCCTTGGTGCAACTTGAGGCCATTTTCTCTCACCCTGTCATTTGTTGCCAGGGAGAAGAGGCCAAGCCCTGCTTTGCTACAGCCTCCTTTCAGGTGATGGTGGAGAACAGTAAGGTCTCCCCTGAGCCTCCTTTCTCCAGGCTAAACACCCCCAGCACCCTCAGGTACTTCTCATCAGACCTGTGCTCCAGACCCGTCCCCAGCTCCATTGCCTTTCTCTGGACCTGCTCCAGCCCCTCAATGTCCTTCTTGCAGTGAAGGGCCCAGAACTGGACACGGGATTCCAGGTGCAGCCTCATCAGTGCCGAGTACAGGGTGACAATCACTGCGCTGCTCCTGCTGGCCACGCTATTGCTGATACAGGCCAGGAGGGCACCTGACCAAGAAGGTCACCTGGGCACACACTGACTCATGTTCAGTGGCTGTCAAACAGCACTCCCAGGTCATTTTCCCCTAACCACCTTTCCTGCCGCTCTTCCCTCAGCTTGTTGCGCTACATTGGGTTGTTGTGATCTAAGAGCAGGACTCGGCACTTATTGAACCTCATACAATCGGCCTTGGCTAGCCAATCCAGCCTGTCTGTATCCCTCTGCAGTCTTCCTACCCTCCAGTAGATAAACACCCCCACCCGAGTTGGTGTCATCTGCAAACCAGCTGAGGGTGCACTCAATCCCCTCATCCAGAGCATTGATAAAGATGTTAAGCACACTGGCCCAAAACACTGACCCCTGGGGAACGCCAATTGTGACCAGCTGCCTGCTGGATTTAACTCCATGCTCTGGGCTCAGACATCCAGCCAGATTTTTATCCAGCCTCCATTGACTCCATGATTAGCCAAATTAGCCTGTATTGTTCCCTGTCATGCCACAGCTACATCACTCCTACTAGCAAATGTAGGGTAAAAGCTACTTGGATGCTTCCATATTGTGCTGTAAGCTATGAGACAGAGGTACCTTTTGTAATGACGGGGCATGGCTAGGTAAATCAATATTAATTTAGAAAGTTTGCAGTAAATAGCTGACACGTTCTTTTCTTTTTTTCCTCTCTGAATTCGTAGTCAGGGTCACTGGGCTTGTTCTATCCCATCTAATCCCAAAAGGAGAGAAATAGAGATGCTTTCTGCAAGGCAAGCAATTTGTGCAAGTCTTCTTTTAATGCTGAGTTTAAGTTTTGTCATTTAAATGTGTACTGTACTTATTTGCAAAAAAGGACCCTGCTTTAATCCAAACACAAAAGAACTCTCCATTATGTTTAGATTGCTTTCTGCATCTGTATTATGTAAAACTGAGCACCAGGTTATTTTATTTTCCTTACCTGCATTTCCTTCCTGCAGTGGCATTTGTTTAACAAAAGTCAGATGCTGCTGCTTCTAAAAGTAACCAAGGTAGGGACTCAGGTAAATTAGTTCTTAAATAAGCTTCTGCGTAATTATTTAAGTGACAATAGTTGCTGGTTGGATTGAGTTTTTATGTTAGTTTTGGGGTTGTTTTTTGTTCTCTGAATTTTATTTACATGCATATTCTTGTTTTATTAGATTTCAAAACAGTAAAACAAGTCAGTAATCTTTTTGTTGGCTTTTTGTGCGTTATGTTTCAGTGAAGCATGTTCTCCATAAGCATGGAACCATCACATTTTGCTTAATGTGCTTCTTCTTGTTCTTCTTCTTCTTTGCACTTCTAGCAGCAGTTCCACTGCCTGGTTTGTTACACTAGTATAACCAACAGACAGCCCAAAACTTCTGTTTTCAAATGAGTCATGTCACTCCTGGATATTTCTTTAATTGTTCCCAATTCTGGATCAGAGGTTCAGCCTTGCAGAGGTTTGACTACTTACATACTTCTGCTAAAATTAGCAGGATTCTGCTCAACTTCAAGTGTGTTTTTCTGTGTCGGGGCCAGAGCACTTGCAACCTAGAGAGGTGAAGATCCGTGTTCTGCTGGTTTATCTCCCATTGTTTTACCAACATTTGCATTACCAAACCACTGATTTAGCACTCCACGGAAAGCAATACAGCTGAGTCAAGCATGATGTGACTTTCATTCTTACCCTTACAGTTACAAGTATGACCCCCTTTATTCGGCCTAGCCAAGCTTTGTTGGCCATATGCTGTACCATATGCTACAGCTCATGTGCGGCTACATAGAAACTTTTGATAGGATTATCTGAATTATCCTCAATGTGAAGTAGACCAAACTTTATTAAAAATAAATCTGAAATGCCAGGGTAAAGATTATCGTATTTTATGGGAGATCTCAGATAGGTGATATATCTGGAAGGGCTTTGGTTTGTGGGGTGCTGGGGAGGAGTTCTTTTTAATGGGGGCTGAATTCAGTTTGAGCTTTTTTTTTTTCATTTGTTTTGTTTTTTAACTCTAATTCTCAGTATTCAGGAACAACGGTGTGAAACAAACATAAATCTGTTGTATTTTTAAAAACTATTTTAGTCCTGTTTCCAACTCCTCTTGTGCTGACATTCTACAAACTGATTTTCTAAAAGGACTGTCACCATCAATTTTGCTTTTTTAAAGGACTTTAATTCTTTCAGCATGTTCATATGGTTTTATAAAGCCCCAGATACATGGCAAATCCCCTTGGTGTTGTAAGACAAGATTGCTGTTAAAAAATGTTTAGGCTTAGTCAGCTTCTTCTCACTACTGAAGTCATGAGGGACTCTGGGAAATGGTGTTTATACTAAGCTTAAATTGATAGGGCAAGTTTAATGCAATCAGGTCAAAGGTACAACTGCTTAGCTAGTCTCATCAACCACTCGGGTTTCAGCATCAGTTTATAAGAAAAGGCCCGTAATGATAACATCTGGCTGCAAGCGCATGGGCTGCATTCTCCGTGAGGTGATTGAATGTAATTTAATGGTGGGGAGGAGCAAACTGAAGGGCAGCTCCGTTCCTGAATTACGATCCCCAATAGATAAGGTACAACTGCCAGACTTTGATCACCCCTGTTATCAATTCACTTGATGAAGAGCCTTTCTCCAATATAACCTGGACGGAGATGTTTTCCATGGAACAAGGAGCACGGTCCATTGAAAAGGCTGGGGAGGGGGGGATGTCGGGTCCAGGACAAAACTTGGTGGTTTCCAAGTGCATACGTGTGTGGCTGATTGCTGGCCAGGCGTTACTTTGAGCGAGTGCTGAGTGACCCAGGACAGCGCTGAGGAAATGCGCTAGACAGAATAACAGATTGGGCTGAGCTCCTAACGTGAGAAAGCATAATGCTCAATTACATGTTTCCTGCCTTGCGCTGTCCGAGTTGGTGTGTGGCAATTTAAATATGCAAGATTACTGCCAGGCAGACCCCAAAATATATACTCATTAGGAGAATGTAGATACCCAAGACATCCTGAGGGATTTTAATCACAGGCAAGTCTGGTCTGCTGGTCCTAATTCAGACCCTAAGAGGGGCTTTTTCATACAGAGTATGTCTGGGTTTGCTGGCCAAATAGGGTTGTCAACAAAAAGGTATTGCCTTCTTTGCCTTATGTGTACTATATTTAAAATTTCCTATCGAATAATTTAAATTTTGTTTGTGAAAAAGGTTTTAGATTTTACACCACCCTGGCTGGAATTTTGTTAAATGTCTGTCCCCAGCTGAAGAATTTGGGAAATTTCAGTCAAAATAATTTCCAGTCATCATTACAGAAAAAGAAATTTAAATGGCATATTGCCAATTGACATTGGTAACATTCTGCTTTGAGGCAGGGACTTGAAATGGGATGATGCTGTGATTTGTATGTCACTGTCATGCTTCTTTTTTCCTGTGAAAATCACTGCATGTTACAAGATTTAGGAAAAAACCTCACAATTTGCACACACTTAGCAAAAAGTCTTTAAATTTTTCAGGTAAAATGTCAGAGTATTTAATTCATATTCAACATATTCAGCCTTCTGATGGTGCTAAATGGGATGCATTATTTGTGAGAATCATCAAGCGTGCTCCCTCCATCTTCCATCCTACCATCAAGTTGAACTGAATGAATCTGAGCCAACACATGGCATTTTTTGTGGTTAGAGGAACCACTTGGTACGGAAGATCAACATTGTCTCTCTTCCCAAGTTTGCTTATACTGTATTGCTTACACTGAGGCAACGCAGACCTCAAAGCCTGCAAGGTTAGTGATTATCTGACCTAACTGTTTTCAGCAAAGGTCCCATTAAATTTCCTTGGGCTGCAAACAAAACAGGGAAGCAGGTTCTCAGTTACATCTGTCACCCAAAAAAGGAGTATATTCTCCTTTGTCTCAAAGAGCATGTGTGGGTGGGCTGTCTGTGACTGACGACATTAAGAAAATCCATAACAGCCAGTGTGGGACCCAAATGTTGAATATACCCAGCCTCGTTTCAGCCTACAAGTCTTTGTAATCACATATGGCACAAGCTTTACTCTAGATGAGGGCATGCATTTTTTCCGTCTTCTCTGCACAAGCATGTGAACTGTTTCCATAAGGATGTTCCTTACAATGTGTTTACATTGAGTTTGCTGATACTCAGGTGGGGATGTCTGTCATTCATGTCAAATGAATATAGGACCATTCTTGGCAGTCAGCAGATCTCTTTGTTTATCTTACATTATTTAGGTAAGAAAATTCAATGTACAGCTTAGGTTGGTAAGATTTGCCACTCCTTTTGAGGAACCAAAAACCAGGGAATCCCTTCAACTTGCCACACGTCAGTGCCAGGACAGACCATGGGATCTGCTCTCTAATCATGAGAAATCATAGTCCTGCTCCTGGGCCAAGGCACACCCTGTTGTAAGATCAGCTCTTGTACATGATAAAATGTAGCATTTTGCACTCTTTTGTCCTGATAAGTATATTTTACTGTGAGTAATTGTAAATCAGGGAGTGGACCACTTTCTAATGGCACAGAAAACAGTTAGCCAAAGCATGCTCACAATTCTCCCACAGCTTTGAATTGTCTCAGTAGGTTTCAGTGCTCAGCTTAGCATGTGTAATGTGTCTTCTCGTATAGACGGGATGAGGCCCTACTTAAAGTGGTAATGATTATATACCCCATACTTCTAAATGTATAAACTGCTTTTGAACATACTGGAAAAGCTAAAATACCAACTGCTAAACCAATGAATCATACTTTGTAATGGAGTGTTTTTATATATAATATATAAAATCCAACTGTATATGTATAGGCAGAGTGAATACTTACACATCACATGTGTAAGATATAAATGATCTTGATGAACGTGACTGAAGTAAATTATGTTAATGCTCCAGTTAGAACTATTTCTACATTAATTTCAAAATGTTTTTGTTATAGTGTAGATTCAATGTCAGGAAGATGAAGGAATCTGGGCTTTTAACTGCAACCTCCACATTGCAGTGTGACTCTATGGGGATGTTGAAAATTAAACATTTGGTTTAAGCATTAAACACTTAAATTTTCTTTTTAATTCCTAGGCCTGTGTAAAAGCAGATTGGGAAATGGTTTACAGTACTTCCTGTTGGGGGCTTCCACACAGACAATGTCAGGAATGACATCACTTTTCTGCTAGTTACTTTTATTACTGTTCAAGAAAAAGTCTTTAAAATGCCAGCATGTAATTTTCCTGGTGACAAGTGATAACCTTTATGAAAGGTCTGTTTTTCTTTTAAGAGAAAGATGCTTTCATCCCACCTCCAAGTTGGTGGACTTTATCAAGGGAAATTGCCATTTGTCCCTGAGTCTTGCCAGCCCTGAAAGGTGTGGAAGGATTAATCACTAGAGGCAGTTGCTGTGTTCTTGGCTACCCTTCTCCCTATCCAGAGCTTTTGATGAAGGGTCTTGCAATTGGTCTCACAGTGAACAGATCTATCTGCTAGGAGGGTGGCCTGACGCATGGTGTCACCTCCAAGTAAGGAGACCTCTTGATTCTTTTCTTATTTCATGCTCCAAGTGTCTCTTCCCAGGTGAAGAACCAAGGAGGGAAAGTATCCTTCATGCTTCCTTTGCCAGCACTGGCATTAGACCCCATCTTGAAGGCTTTGCTCTTGGAAGAGGGAGTACCTTGCACACAGTCTACAAGGGTGATGGGACAAAAAACAGAGTGAGCGGAGAAGTCCCGATGGACAGGTGTGAACAAAAAAACCCTTCAGAGAAGCAGGGAAGGGAAGAAACAGCAAAAGTCCGAAAACACCAGTAGGACAAATGGAATATATGCTACAGAAAGGCATATGAGGGAGAGAGGTAGATAAATGGAGGTGATTTAGAGGGGCATATGGCAAGTGGAAAATAAGTGTTCAATGAAGGAAACAGAAACAGCCAAGGGAAGAGAGATCAATGAAGAGAGATCTCTCAGTGAAGAGGTCATGACTTCTTAAAAGGGAAGATATATGCCGAACTT
Source organism: Melanocharis versteri (assembly GCA_013397845.1). Lineage (NCBI taxonomy): Eukaryota > Metazoa > Chordata > Aves > Passeriformes > Melanocharitidae > Melanocharis > Melanocharis versteri. The sequence goes on from VZTG01006403.1 coordinate 627,245, forward strand.
AGAGGGGGTATAGGGAACATTTTTAAGAGTATTGTGGCACTGAAGAACGAATTTGTATTAATAAAAAAAATTTCACTGTCCATCAGTGGGAGCCGGAGTGCCATACTTACATCAGCTTTATATACCAAATTGAGGAATGCAATAATTGAGAACAAAATGGAATTTGGAGGACCAGTTTGAATATGTGAGGACAAAGGAAACAGTAAGACAGGTAATCTGTCTAGGTTTCATGTCGTGTTTACGGCAGACTCTGCCTTCCACTGGGTAGAGTAACCAGTATCTCCATCTATGGCTGGATACGTAGCAATATCTGCAAGGATAGGTTAATCCAGCTTTATGTTCCCTTAGTCTGAGATGGGCATGTTGACTAAGACGACTGTAACACACAGTTCTTTTCTCCTCAGAGTGGCATCAGCTCTGTGAGAGGTTCGGGGTTGCTTTATCTCCTTATACCAAGCCCTTCTGTGGTCTCCAGGCTCCTGGATAGGTAACCCTATTGTAGGACACTCCTCCAATTTTCTGCTACTTAAGTGCGCTGAAACCTATACTCTCAGATAGTCTGCTATAGTGTTTCTGTGCATGAACTATATGGGAAATAAACAAAAGCATGTGGATTTGGTACAGGCTAATTCTTATTTTTAAATAGAATGTAATTTGCTATTGGCAAATTAATCTCATTTATCCTAGTTTCATTTGTTTAAACAATGTGAGTAGGGTTATTCATGTGCAAAAGAGTTGGCAAATGCTGCCAAATCCACTAATAAATCTGGCTGCTGAACATAGCATTTGGAAATGGAGTTATTTGCCATTCTCATTTTGTAGTATGCTAATTTCCACAAAAACCCACTATGATATTAGAGAAAATTATGGCTTCTCCTGGAGAAAAAGCAAAAAGAAATGATTAATCTGCCAATATTGTACAAGAACTAGCAGAAAACTGTAGTGAGCAAGATAGATTTGCAGGACTGTTCTCTTTTGTCAGCGGTGGAAACAGTCCCGCTGACCTGTTGCAGAGTATATTTTAAATCCAATTCTGTGTATTTGTATTTATCTTCTCATTTTTAGAGCTTTCAGTTAGAAGTTACTGACAGTAACTCCAGCTCCAGCTTTTTTGTGCATCCATGCATGTGGCTACAATAACTATATAAATCTTCACCATACTTAAGAATTCTGGGTTAGGGGATCCCACATGCTTCAAGATTGACGTGGCTGCGGCATTTTAATTGATCTCTGTAGAATATCACAGTGGTATTATCTTCATAAGAGAGCTGTGGGCTGCCCTGGTGGCCTGCCAGAAGCACAAGGGCTGTGTCACATTTTCGTGAAATGGACCGTATTGCCACCCTTGGCACCAGCACAAAGGCCGTGTGTCCTACAGACCGTGCAGGTCCCAACACGCGCTGAGCCACCTCAGAGCAAGCAGACACACCAGGAGCTCTGTGTTTTCTGCAGCCAAGGTACCTGTCTGCCTACCAGGGTGACAGCGAGCAGCATTCCAGTTGCACCACCTGTATGCTAAGCAAGCAGTTAAAAAAACCCCAACAGCACAGCCAGTATAATTATCTTTCATCTCACCTGAGTTCAAAAGCAGGGCTTTCCCACTGCCACTCTGTTTTCTTAGCTGTCTGCTCCAGAACCACGTTGGCTGTTGGTGGTTTATGTGGAAAATTAAAGGGGGGAATGGCTGTCACAGCTTCCTAATGACATCTAGGGATTCTTTTATATGCTAAGTCATTCATATCTTTTACAATTTAAAAGCATGATGACATCATATACATAATAGCCATACAGGACTGCCTGCATGTTTGCAAATAAATGTTAGAATTCATGACAATCTTTTTTTCTCATGCCAAAGATGATTAAATAACTCAGATCCATTTTCTCCAAGGACTTTCCCTGTAAATAGAAATGCCTCTGCCTTTATCTGTTAATTGCTAATAGACAAGAGACAACAGATACCTGCATGTTGCAAACTTTTGTTTATTAATTATTTACAAATTACAATAGAAGAATCATAAAAAGAATTATTATGGGAAATTATTTTCTGTCAACTGTCTATAAATTTGCAAATGAAAAGTAGCATTTCAGCTGTATAAATTTTGCCTAGTTATCTATTCCTGTCTTGATTCTCTGGCTTTTTGGCTTATTGATGCTCTAGTAAGTACCTGTATTTCACACATTCCAACAACTTTGTGTCACTGTAGCACTCTTCATTAGCTAACCAAGACTGAAGCCAGGCAATTCCTTTTCATTATATATGGAGCTGATGTTAAGTAAACATGAAAAGTGAAACAGAAATATGTTAAAACATGCTTGTATCGTTTTATTACTTTGATTATATCTCTGTGCATAACTGTATCCTCACCTGATGCTGATACAGAGTGTATTTCTTCTTTCACTCATGTAAATGTGCGTGTAGTCTGCTGAAAGGAAGACCTTCTGGCTTGTGGGTTGGGGTTTTCTTAAGGCTAACAAAAATTACATCAATTTAAACATGTTTAGGGCTTTAAAAAGACAATCTGTACCATGAAGTGTCTCTCTATATCATTTTGTTTCGGCCTTAGGGAAGGAAGTCAGTGCACCCATTCACTGCCAGCTCTCATGAATTTGCATATCATGTAAGATCAGTGTACAATATCTCTGAGATACCTGAAAATGCACCAAGCTTTGTATTTGAAATTAAGCCTACATCCTGACCTGATAAACTCATGGTGTTCAGCTCTGGTTCTGTGGAGCGCTATGTCAGACCTACATGTGTCACACCTTGCATGAAGGTGACGCGGCAAAATCCACAAGTCCTGTAGACGTTGACTTTGGACAAAAACACCAGCTTGGAAGTCCAGTGCACCTCTTGGAAGTCCAGTGATGTCAGCAAAACAAGGCAGGCTCATTACATTCTTGGAAGCCTGATTTTAAAATCACACTTAAGCAGACATCCCAGCGTTTGCTTTTATTAGGTGTACTTATGCTGTTTGGTGAAACATTATTCCCTGTCCATGACTGGTTGCATCATGCCTTGCTGTATCCAATAACAGAGAAGTTCACTGTCCTGGGGCCTCCATGCTGTGTGCCTCTCAAAGTGTGTAGCAGTGATCACCCACGATGAAGCAGGAGTTCACTTCCTTGCTCATATGCAATATTCCACTTGCGGAGTGAGTGTTGTCAGTAATGATTTCGGCAAACGTAAGGCGTGGTCGGAGTTGTCTTTGCAGAAGAATGGGAAACACAATCCTGAGTTTCTAGCAGGTGAAATACGACCCTCTTAATCAAGGTGATTCACTGCACATCTATTTCAAATTTGACGTAATTTAAACTCGCGCATCTCCTGTTTCTGATTGCAGTGCTATTCTGAATGCTTGGATTTCAACACAGTAAGATGGCTGCGGTTGAAAGAGAAGTATTTCCTTTTTACTTCCTGTGAAGCAGTGGTCCCATGGATGTACTTCAGGCTATTAGAAAACAGGCCCTATTTGTCTGAAACAACCCAAGATAAAATACAGCCAGTTGGCATCCCACGTCTCATCCCTTCTAGCACATTGTGTTTTAAAGCAAGTATGCCAAATTCCTTCCCAGCACAGCTTCATAGAAACCCATGGCTTTCATTCAGCAGGTAGCCAAATATAAACACTGTTATAGAAAAGGTTTGTTTGGAATCAAAAACATGGAAAATTTTGAGTTAGAATGATACCTGAAAATATTTGCTCAGTGAGATTAAGACATCATTGAAATACTTGGGTAGATTTGCCTTAGAGTTTATACCAGCTCTTGTGCAAACTTCATGGCGGATCAGAGCCATGGATACCCACAGGACCAAGCAATGCAGGAGAACAGTGACCAAAGTCCACTTTGCTTCAGTGAGTTGTCAGCATATGGCCCTCAAAATGGGACATGCTCACTGGGGAGATGAAATGGCTTTAAAGTATGCAATGACCTAACATATTGCCTTTCCTTTGGGAGATGGCACTGTTTTGGACACACATGAAACTCAGGTGGGAATTAAACCTGCAGTAATCAAACTCCTTTCTCCACCAGCTTCCATCTGCTAATAATTCCTCTCTTAAAATAGGTTTCTTTAGAGGTCTAAGGTTTCTTTTTTCCAGTTCATATTTAAATGACGCAATGACAGGAGACACCCTAGGGTGTTACCACACTTCAAGAGGTGACTTCAAGGCCAGCAACACTCCCTGCGTGCAACACTATCTTGCAGTATTGTCTCATACCATTGTTCTTTGTTGCTTAAATATTTGGAGAGGTGTGTCATGCTTTGTTATTGCCCTTCAGCCTTTTGGAGAGCACAGAAGACAAATCTCTAGTGGAATAGTTCAGCACTTGACAGTGACTCCAAAATCCTTAGCAGGACATACCAAATGCCTTTCACACTTCTAGTAATTTGTTCAGTTTATATACAATTTCTTTTGATTCATTGTTGCTTCAAACTGCATCTTAGGAAGAGTGGCAAGACTGAACTCATGGAAAGAGATCCGAATTTTTAGACCAATATAAACCACTAGGAGCTCTGTTAAATGCAGAACTGCCAAAAATCAAAATCAGGTTTCTATGGTTCTTGGCATAGAGGAAGCTGCTCAAGTTTGGTTCCCATTAGTTATTTAGCACTTCTAGTATTTTTGTTGCTTCTGTTGCTTCATTCAGCTAATTGCCAGGATCTTGAAGAATTTTATTCCATGGAGACAAATGCTGTATTATTTTTTCCAAGCGCTGTTAAATCAGCAGGAGTTACTTCTATGCAATATTATAATAGCATTTGTAGTAATAGGATATGTGTTTATTACTCAGTTAAAACTGTGTCAGTGGCCAAGCTATGTAAAAATGATACTGTGATTCTTCAATTGCCAATGAAAAAGTAATCATATGCTCCAATTTGTGTGAGCATTGTTCCCCACACACATACTCAGCCACTCACAGGTCCTACTTATTAAATGCTGCCTTTTCTTTGGCTGCCAGCAATGAAAGTAGAAATGCCTCCTTACATTAGTGTCCATTTCAGACACTTACTTGGCAGAAGTATTTCTTGTCTCCATTAGCAGGTGTTCGTAAGCATTGCCCATCGTAATGCTGAAGGACAGAAATGGTCTCTGTGACAACCAAAGGACGCTTTCAGGTCCAGGCCTCAAAAAAAGTGTAGGAAGTTGTAAAAATGTGACCTTTGAGCATCATGAATAAGAGCAAGCAGGCTATGAGGCAGAGTAGCAGCAACCATATGTTCATTACCTTAGACTTTAGAATGTTTGGCAGAGATGTGTCAAGTGTTTCATTCAGCTCTTCACTGTTGTGCAAACATCTGTGCTAAAATTTAAACTTCCCTCGTATAGAATTTAAAGAGAAAACAGCATTCTCTTAAAAGAGGACTCAAATCTCAGCGATCTGGCATAAGAATGGAATTTAAGGTTCAGAGTAACCCCCGAGTGATGCGGCAGATGGATCCAGTTAGCTTCAATTAAAATATGAGAACATCGGGCTGGTTTGGCAGAGAGATTGTGGCAGGGGTGGGGACAGGGCCTTCAAGGAGAAAGTGTACTAGTAAGCCCTAGTGCAGAATCTTGCAAAACTGAAATGTATGTCTTGTTACTGAAATTAACTATCATGAAAGAGATATTTTGAATGTTGTACTTAAAGAAAGGTGCAGGATGGACCCACCCCGGCTGCAAGCAGTATCAGGTAACCTCCTGACTTAAAAAAACAAAACATGCAAACTTCTTTCCCTTTGCTTGGGCTTCATCAGAGAGTATTCAAACTTTTATTGTATCAACAATTAAAGACATAAGCAGGTAAGTGGAGGCTGCTCCTTAAAAGCATTGTAGAAAAGCCATCATATTTCAGTTTGATTGTCTGGGAAGCTTCTGTCTTCCCAATTGTGAGGACACTGCTTACATACTGTAGAGAACAACTGAAATAAAAGAAATCAATAACCATATGGAAGAAAAAGAAAGGTGGCTCATTCTTTCCTTTTTTTTTTTCTGAGAGCTGGTGCTTGCAGTAACAGAAGCATCTAAAACCGTGTGCTTCCAATGTATTTCTTGATTTTGTAGATATAGGCCTGTTTTTCAGAGGTCTTATATTTTTACAATGAAATATGAATTTTTAAATAGAAATACTTCTTAACTTGAAATAGCAGAATGAAATAAAAGTCCTCTTAGATAACTTGAATATTGTAGAAACAGTGGCCACACTTGCATGCATCTGGCTTATTTTCTGTGGATACAGGTAAGACATTCATCGCTTATTTTAAACTCACAGTTTCTAATTACACTCCTTAGCTTAAGTTTGGTAATGGTGATAAAAAACAAAAGAGTGAGAGAAGATGTATTGCTTGCTGTCTCCTTTCCATTCTGTAATTCAGGCCTTATTTCATCCCCGCCAGTGCATTTGTTTCCATCCCATTAGTACTTTATTACATGCAGCATGATCTAGGTCTTGAAGGGGCATTGTTTGCACACAAACAAGCAGGTGTTAGAGCTCCTTTCATCACCTTAATGACACGTAAGCATCTCTAGGGCCTTCAGTGAGAACACCTACTTCTCAACAGAGAGACAGCTCATCTATTTTCTAAGTGAAGTCCCTATTCCTGCCCATTTTGTCCTTATGGATGTAGGGCAAAGCACTTTCCTCCATCGCTTTATCTTTGTTTCTCTTCATCCATGCTGTTCCCCAATATCTGTAGGGTAAGATAGCAAAGCAAAAAGATAAGGTCAGTCCCTTCATCTCTGTTTCTTGCTACCCAGCACATACAGCTCAGTGATTTGGCAGACACAGAGGCACAGCTGGCTTTCCTGACACATATCTGCCACTCAGAGACCCCTTAGGATCCAGCTGGATCTCTACAGGAACTATTGCAAGAGGATGATGCATTTGTGTGACTGGATATAACACAGTGGGAGGGTTTGATGCTCAGTTCAGGGTGTATGTGTTCATTAGTCTTGTGACAGGACAGCTTGGATTCCCCATCAATTGAGGCAGAAACAAGATTATAGATGCAGGTTAAGGAGATCTCTGCAGCCACTTGAAGGAAGGCTGAGATTTCAGGTGAAGGGCTGCTCAGACCAACATAATTGCAGTGGAAGAGGTCTGGACTGTACAATAAGAGGCTTAAGGGACTCATGGTCCATTAAGAAGGTAGGAGCTTGATAAGGTCTGTTGAACTGGCAAAAATGTCTTCCTTTTCAACTCCCCTACCCCAGGCTGGTACACTCATAATTTTCCAAAACAACTGTTGTTTACACTGAAGTTTTCCACATTTGGTTGTTCTCCAAAACCAGATTTCATTGTCAGATTTTAGCAGAAGGCCTGCTGTTGCTGCTTGGGTGGGCACATGTAGGGAAGAAGGATAGTTTTAAAACATCTGAATTTTATCATGCAGTCAGAAAAAAAATGACTGAAGTCTGGTACTTGGAATGACTGAAATTATTTGCTAATACCAAGCCCAGATGAGCTTTTGCAGGGCAGTATGAAATGTATATTGCTTTAACCCATTTGGTTAAGGTCAAGAATGAAGTGACTCAATGTCCTGGCTTGTTACAGACATGCTGTTCCTGCATGGAGAACTGATTTGAATATTGAGCTATGGTTCAATGTTGTTGATTTCAACATGTGGTGGATCAACCCCACAATTTCAGAGCAACCTCAATTGTCCAGAGAACTTGCAAGCCCTCCTGGCAGAGTTGTGCAAGACTGGAGGGTTAGTTTGTTTTGTTTTGTTTAATGGAGTTGTAACCTTGCCAAGCGAAGAGACAGACTGCACATCAGTAAGGACAACTTTTTTCCCAATTTTTACACTCCGCTGAGATCACAACAATCTCCAAGAGCACATCTTTAAGTTTTTTCAAAAATTGGTTTTGGTAACATGTCTCTTTGGGGTGTTTGCTTACAACACAGCTCACATTTCTACTACATAGTCTTAGATAAATCAGGAATTTTATTTGTGGCTTGCTCTGCAACCTTAGAATAGTAGTTTCATCTTTTTTTCTGCCTCTAAGGGGACAAGAATTAGAAATTATCTGATCAACAAATACTGTGTAAAGATAAGAAATTACTGTTGTTACTATAGAAATATGGAACTATGTGAGTTCTACAAATACTGGCTTCATTATTATCATTACTATTATTGAATTAGTAGTTGTGGAAAAGATCTATAATGTAAGAGGAAATAGACAACTGAAAGGAATCATTTGTTAGACTGAAAAGGAAGAGAAAAGTGTTAGACAATTAAGAATCCTCTTTATGGTCCAGTCCAAGAAGAATATTCAATAAAATTATATTGGTAGTAATAAAGTGATCTTCCTGGTAGCAAAATTGGAGGTATTTCTGCTATCATTCCTCCTTACTCTTATTATCTACTACCACATAAGTAGCAAACCAGCAAGTTCCCTGAGTCAGTTTGTACCCAAAGTGAACATCAGCATCCTTCTTGAAAGCATTCCAGATGTAACCAGGGTCGTAAAACAAAACAGAAGGTTGATGGTTTTACTGTGATGCACATTACAATCAAGTAGTTATCTGATGGATCATCTGCTTTTTATGATCCATGATGAGAAATATAGCTGTCATATGAGGAATAGATTTCTCATCGTAAAACTTACGTCTGTAATTTCAGCACCTGAATAAGTGCTGCCTCAGGTGCTGATTGTGCTAGTAAACACTGTCTGAAGAGTGATTTCCCCATCTGTTTCTCCTCCTTCCAACTAAATGCACGGTTTGGCAACAAGTGTGTTTCTGCAGTTCCCTTTCGTTCAGCGGCTACTGCTATTAAAGATCTCCCATGAGGAGGTTCGTGTTGGGTAGCTGCTGATGCGGGAGTTCACCTGGGGAAAGAAAAGCCTTGTATGTAGGTCAGTGTCTCTGTAGATAGCTAGTGAAGCAATCTACCATGGGAATGTTAACTCTCTTGTGGCTCAGATCGCTTCAAGTCGCTGCTGCCACTGCAAGGGGCTGAACTCACGTACCTCATGCCACTCAGATTTCCAGTGTAATAGGTGAGAGAAAAGATCCTAGTTTATGTAGGTTTTTCATCTCTGTACTGGTTAGGCAATTAACTTGCCATTTGGGGTAGATGTCTAAAATCAGAACTCTCAAACCTCTTGTACCATATTTATGTACAGCACATTCTCGATGGGAGAAAAGAAGATACACATTGAGGATATAGATCAAAACATGCAGAAAGTTGCAATGATTTCACCATTATCCGTAGGACTTCTGGTATAAATCAGATGGATGTTAAAAGTGAGGAAACCTCTTCATCTAATGTGATGATTGAACCACAGGAACAAATTTTCCTCTCGGATTTGTGTTGTGGACCCCCTGTGTTAGGGAGAGGTTATATGTTTCAGCGTGCTGACAGACACTATTACATACTGTGCTTTATTCACCCCTGTTCCGCCAGCCTCCAATAGCCCTTTGCACCTCTGAATCCCTCTGCCTTTGGCACTTCTGCTGGTGAGACTCCCAGATGGGGGTGTGGTTTAGCTAAAATGGGTGCTTTTCACCAGAAGAATAAATTATTCCTATACTACTGTCTGAAAAGGGTGGATCTGGAGCCAATTTAGTGAGCATAAGTTACAATTGACTTTGGAAGTAATAACTTATGCTTTGAGCTTCCTTAGATGTATAGCCAAGGAGCTGTCTGGCTGCATGTGTTTTTACACATCTTTCAGCTAAATTAGAAATCCAAGAGCAAAACCTAATTTGTGGAGATATCTTGGAGATTTGTGACCTTCCCAGAAATACTTTGAGTCCACAAATGAGCCAGAGGGTCTCCTGGTTTCATCTACCTTTTTTTTTTTATAGCCACATATGGCACATTGCTAAATAGTACATGGAGTTTATTATATCTAAATTAATGAATCTGAGTATAATTTTCCCCAGTCCTGGCAAGCAAACTCTCCTGAAAAGCTGATTAGTGAAGGGAGCCAACTTAACTGAACACCCTCTTCAGAGATGTGACCAAAGATTGAATTATATTCATACGTGTCAAAGGTAGAAAAGCCTTAGGAAAGCAGAAGATGGGGATTGCACTGAGCTGAGAAATTGGAAGACAGTGGGTGGAGCCTTTAAGGAGATGGAGAGAAAGGTAATGGTGAAAAAGGAAGAAAGGTGTAATAGAAAAACATCAAATGGAAGATAAAAATAACCACAATTGGTGACAATGAGAATATCCAACAACACTTGATCCAAGGAGGAACCAAGCTGGATATGCCTCCTGTGCTGTCTGTTGATACTGAGAAAGAAAGAGCTTAAACCAAGCCCTGAAGCCAAGTAGAGAATCTGCTGTTGAGTTTAGCGGTCTTTACGTCATGTTAGTGGAAAAAGGACTAAATCAAGCAGACATGTAAAGAGCGAGAATAATGGCACATGGGGACAGTTCATTTCTTCCTGCTGTCGAACTTATGAGTTCAGCCTGGTGGGATGCTACCAGCAGTGATGATGAGCATTACAAACCTGGGCTGTACTTAGCCCACTCAGTCACTTCTTGGCCAGGCTCCTGATGATTTCAGTGGGAGATTGCATGAGAATGTGCAAGTCCCTCTTCCCCAGAAATAGCAATTCTCAAAAAAAAAATTCTGTTAGATAGTGTGAGCAGGTGTATTGAATTGCTGGCATACTTTTAGTACGCTAGTTAGCACCTCTGATGAGGTCAGTTGAGCAATTTCAGCCTTGAATATAGAAGTTGAAGCACTTAGGGTTTGTGGGAAGAGCTTTACTTCAGAGAGATGCTGAAATTTAGGTGAAAATACATAACTTAAGGCACACACATGAGCAAAAATTACCTAACGAAGACAACAACCATCTCTAAATGTTCTTTCAATATGTGGATTTGAATGTGTTCGACATTATCTATGTTGCTACACTTATTTTTCTTCTTATGTAGACAGGCACGAGTCTTCCCTACATTGTACTTTGACTAACTCATACCCATGCAAAACACAGACCAAGTGGGAGTAAATCGAGTTATTTGCACATTCTGGTTAAAGAGGTGAATAACTATTCTGGATGTAAAGCAGCTGAGAACAGTGCTGCTCTTACACAGCATTTGCATGCCTGCTCTCATGAAGGATCACACATTTCACAGTTCCTACACAGTAAGAATTGCAGATGACAAATGTCCCGTTACTCATGTAGCTGGTCATTTTTGTATGCAATTACCAGAATTGCATGCTCAGTTCCAGTAACCATGTGCACAAAAATAGGCTACAACAGCCTGCTTAGGGTTGTTAATAACATGGTCCAAAGTCTCAGTCTTTATTGTTTTGTTGTCTTGTGCTGGTTTTGTAAGAGAACTGAGCTAGGAATTAGTTTGGTTGTTGACTATTCGAGCAAAAGGCAGCATCCATCTACATGTACTGCTGAGGCTGCAGGACTGCAGAATTTCTGCATTGGCCTCCATACGGTTTAAATCCTGAACTTGGTATAAGGAGCTGATGGGCCTAAGAAGATAGATACTGCCCCAGGTGACCAGCCGTAGTGCATGGCTCAAATAAGGAACAAGCAGCTCCTGAAATTTTGCATTTAAAATCCCTTGAAATACATGCATCTCAAACTATCAGTTTCATAGTGAGGCACAAGTCCTTGCCATAAGCGATTCAGAGTCAGCCTGCAGTAGTTGAGGAATACTTAATTGGCATTTCTCTTTTTTGCATATCATTGTTCTCATCGGTTCTAGTACGTGGTTTTTTTCCCGCCTGTACAAACCTCTTTGCCTTAAAGGACTCATGAAGGAAATAATTAAAAAGTACACAGAGGAAAACTGTCTGAGCAAAAGGGGCAGAAATCCAAGGTGCTGTAGGGAGTTGCCCCAAACACTCTTTTGGATGATTATTAATTTTTTTCTTACTATTATTTTATGACGCTGTTTATGTTTAATTACTCATGTTTTCCTAACCTGTGTGACAGGAATAATTTGAAGAGCAGTAGTAATGATCAAGCTGTGGAAGTGCCAGCTGCTGCCTACGTGCTCAAGCAAGCATAGAGCAGGCAGTGTCAGGACACAACTGTCTCTTGATTAGATCTGAACTTCTTTTCTTCTCGTGTTGATGAAAATGATCCTGACTGTTATTATTTAAATATAAATTATGCTGAAAGATGCTATGAAAAGAGAGAGCTCTCTCAGTTCACTGCCTGTATAGAATAGTAAGTTCATGGGACTTTACTGAGGTATATGCAGTTAAAATTATACTGGTTTAGTTGTAAAAGATACAGTTGGTCTATTTGGGTGTTTTTTATCTGAAAATTAAGTCTTTAGAGCAGAAAAGACAACCCAATAAACGCATAAGTTCTCTTGCTCTCAAGTCAATTGTAGGAGCCTGGGGTGGAAAAGTTGAGCAAGCAATGGTAATTTTTTAGCATTGCTGGGATGTGTATTTGATTTTTATGTGAAAGATGCTGTAAAAGAAAATCCAGGGGCAGAAATAGAAGTGAAACTGTAGACAAATGAGAACTATGTGGTTAAGTAAGTCACCTGCTGCATCAAGGTGCTGTATGATCACTCATCCTTGGAGCAGTTTGCTTCTGGGGGGCTGCTCACTACAAATCAATGGCAAGGACTCATGCAGGGCAAATTGTGCCAGATGCAGTGTGATGTGAATGCTTGGCTTCTTCATCTGTAGCAAGCTATGCATCAGAGGGAAACGGTGAGATACAGCCTGGGTTCTCTTCTTGCTCCTCCCTCTCATTCCAAGGTGCTGGTCAAGTCCCTAAACTGTCCTGCCTCCTAGCTTCATAAAATGGGGGTGACAGTGCTTTTTCCCATTGCAATGTCATTGCTGTTGCTTAATTATATAAAATCCGTATCTTCTCCGGTGGCCCTTCATTGTCACTGCAGTGCTGCTGTGAAGCAGTTCTGTTTTGTCTAAGTGGTAATATACATCTAGTTGAAGTCTTGCTCAGGTTACAAGTGGAATGAAGCTGCCGAGATGTTTATCTAGCCTTCCTCAGCTGCTTTTGAGATTCCTGGTAGATACACGTAAGTTCGGTAACTCATGGCTTTGTGTGTTCATATGAATTGCCATTACACTGGAATACATCAAAGTAAGTAAACCAAGCCAGAAAGTTTCACTGGTGACCTGCACTGAAAAAGGAGATGAGAGCTGTAGATGAATTCTAGCAGAATATTCTGGGAGGTGATATTTGACTTTGATAGATTTTCAGAGAAAGGGCTGCCATTTCTGTGTTTGTGCAATGCATAATGGGACCCTTACCTGGCATCTCTGCCCTGCCAAAACATGAATGAAAAATAGGATTGCTTGTCTGAGGAACAGCTCTGTCTTTCACATTGAAACTTGGCAATAAATGAATCCAGCGTGAGTGGTCTCAAGAGACACTTTCCTTGTAAAGGAGTCAAGTGATTGATGAGGCATCTCACATTTTAAACATTATACAGGTGAAAACATTTGAGTATTCTGAGCCCATGCCTGCTGCTGTGTATGCCTGAACAGTTTGCTTGCTTTTTAATTGTCGAACTAAAGAAGGCTTGGTAAGTAGGGCAGGAGCAATAGGAAATGCTAACTGTTTTCCTTCTGTAATGAAGTTTTTCATGTTTGACCACTGCAGGGAGAAGTAATGAAGAAGTTTTTGGTTACAGATCCAAAATTCATTTCTTCTTTAATTGAAAGTATTTAAGAGAAGAGGGTCATTGAGAGGACAGATTTCAAGAAATGGTATATGCATTTGGTGATGCTTTGGAAAGAAGCATAGCATATTAGCCGTGCTTTTAAAGTGTATATGGCTAATGCACTGCCAAATCTGTGGAATTTTATAGGCAGGTACTGTGAATAGTAATAGCAGTCAATGAATCTGCTTTTTACCCCTACTTCCACTGGCACTGTGAGCTTTAAGGTATCTTATTGCTTCTTTAAAACTTATTTCAACATAGTTTCAGCCCTGTCAGCAAATCTCTGCTGTGTTACCGGTAATACGAATTGTCTCCCAGAACCCTGCAATGTTCCATGCAAAATCCTGAGTGAAGACAAAGCTGGTGTGTCATGGAGTACCACGGGAAAAGAAAAAGGAACAAATCTGTGATGATACAGAGAGAATACCGAGGGAAAAGAAATTGAAAAAATGTTCAAGTGAAAAGAACACTATAGCGGAAATGAGGAGAAGAGAACAAAATCTCGGTGTGAGGTGACATGCTTTGAGGATGAAGGAGAAATAGGAAAGTAAGGCCGGGTTTGAGATGAGGTTTGTGAGCAGGAGATTGATGCTCGAAAGGGAAATGGAACAAGCTTGAATGAAAGAGAAAGACTGGGAAAGACATCAAATTAGGAAAGAAACATGTCTTACAATAAAAAGAGATAAATGGGATTTAACGGGAAAACAACTTCACCAAAACATGGGAAAGATTTAAACAACAAAGAAAGTGAGAGAAATTAAATACCAAAGTAAGGGAAGGATGGAAGAAAACAAAATACTGATCTTTAAAAAGAAAATAAAATAGTTGCATTCATTTTATTGATTTATTGGAAGATTATGTGGTGAGTTTAATGTCTGCTCTGAAAGTGAAAGATGTCATAGGGAAAACTATGATTTTTTTTTTCTCAGGCTTTCCTGTGCAGGAAATGTAATAGGAAGTTATTTTTATTAACGAAGATCAGAGAATATGCAACAACAAACTACCAAGAATGGTGTGGAAAATCCGGTTATTTTTCCAGTCAGACCAGAAGAACCTGTGGCCATTGACCAGCAGGAGCCTAAGGGTCAGATTATTAAGCAGCAGGATCAGTGAACTGCATGGCAATTGGAATCTGTGCATCTTGAAATACACACCAACAAACTTACATTACAGTCAAAAAGAAATCTTGAACACCATGCAGCTGGTATTTGTAGCCATTCATTAACTGCTTTGTGCTCTGTTTTGTCTGCCTAATCAACACAAACAGCAGACTTGTTTGATTTCATTTGCAAATGTGAAACCAATTGATTTTACGGCAATATACTGCTTGCTGAGCAGTATTTTTCCATCAAGACAGTCAGGTTACACCAGTCACCAAAAACTGATGAGGCAGAACAGTGAGAGCCTTGGATAGAGAGACAAGGTCTTTGGCAGATTGTTTTGGAATTTGTCAGCAGGAATGCACCCCTCGGTTCAGCGTAGCCGTGATGCTGAGTGTGCTGGGAGGACTTTATCCTTTCAAAAGCTGTGACAAGCTGTGGCAATACTCAGCCCACATCCATAACACACTTGCAAAGGACTGTGAGATGAGGAAATGGGGAGCACAGTGCCTTTATTTGCAGCAATAGCATGTGTTTCACCTGTGAAAGAGATACTCAGCTATCTACCTTGTCTGGGCTTAACCAGTGACCAGTGTTTTATCTTAACAGGTTTGGTTGAACACACATGCAGAGTAAAAAAATGTTTGTTTATGGGGAGGAAATGCACAAGCTTTTTAATGAATAAAGCATGAGTTTGAAGCATTAAATGTGACATGCATTGTTGTGTGCTACTACCTGCAAAGGCTTCTTCTTTGTAGTGTCCTACTTGGACTCAAGCACTAAATCTTTCATCAAAGCAAGTCTGATTATTTTGCACATGGTTTTCCTGAAAGGATGTTATGATTTTCTAGATGTTTGGTGGCTGGTGATAAATTAGGCTTTTATGATGTCATGTGAAAGGCCACTGCTTGGACTTCCTTCTCTATCAAGTGCACCGGAGAATACATTTGGGACATACTCAGCATCAGAAATTATCCTACCTTGTTTCATTTTAACCCTTTTGTGGACTCTTGCTTGTCTTGTAACTGTGTTCAGGCAAAGATAGCTTCATTTTTGCAGACAGGAGCCCCATGGTATCATGTTCTGAGTCCCCTTCATATGGGGACTTGGAATTTTTTTTTCCCTTTGGGTAAAAAGATCTCAGTTCTTGAGCTCCCTTTAAGCTTTTCACAGCTTAAACTCTCTCCAGATATTTTGTCTTGAAAAGGGTTTTCAAATCAGATGGGGGTTTTATTGAGAAATTGGAATGCAGTGAGGGTGGGGGATAAGGTGATGCATCCCATAAATTAGGTTGGGTTTATGACCGTGTAGAGGGAGGTTGCTTCTAAAAAAACAGGCAGCAGTAAAAGGCAGATTGTGACTTTGTCCAGAGAAGCGGCAGCTCCCTTCTTCATCCCCCATACTGCAGGGAGGGAGTATTTTACAACTTCTTTTCGAGCAATGAGAAATGGCTGAACATCCTCCATGCTGACTCTTATGTACTAGTTAATCCATAGCAGGGGGGAAGACAGGGAGAGAGAAATATCCATCTCCTCTCTGTCCTCTTCCCCCAGGTCTTACCACAAGCTTCAGTGAGACAGAGGTTCGTGTAATACTGTAAGAGGTAAGGAAGGGAGTGTCATCTCTCCTGCCCAGCTTCAGGGTGGTGAGGTGAAAAAAGGGCAAAGACAGCAACTGCTGTTATAGGTGATATAGTTAGAATTTTTCAAGTACATACTCTTTAGATGAAAAATTCCATTTTGAATAAATTAATATTTTTATTTGGGGCAAATATAACAGCACACCATTCCAAAAAATATTTTAATATCATTTTGATGTTAACATAACAAATGCCATGATTTTTTCAGAAATGTGAATGTCCATGGGGTTAGCAAAATCACCACAAACAATGCATCCTGTAAAAGAAAAATAATAACTCTATGAAGAAGTAATATCCTGAGTTCATAGATCTGCATTCATTAAATTGCTGGTTAATGCTCTAAAAGTAGATAGATAAATATCTGTAAGGAGAATACAAGATAGCTGTCCTAATGTTTACTGTTTTGTTGCTTATCATTTGGTATTTGACCAGTGATGATAACTCATTTTTTTTTTTACATTTCCGATATAAGTTGCTATAAATGAAGTATTTTTTTAGTGGAAGAAGAAAAGGAATTAAGTAGGCTTGCAGTGTGGATTGCTGAGGTTATCAGTTTTTCTATTCATCTTGACATTTCAGTCAGCAAAGACAGCTAACCCCAGGGTATTCCACTTCCAGTGAAAAAGACATTCATTCCTGCACAATAAACCTAGCTGAAATCAAAAAACTTCACAAAGTGATTTCCTGATCTTTGCAGAAAATGTGAAGAGTAGGGAGTGATGAGAAAACTAATCTGAGTGGATTAAAAAAAAGGTGAGATTTACATGTAATAATTTTAAAGGTATCATGCCCTCACCTAAATAATACATAATGCAGCAATAAAACAATGTATGATGAGGACATCTTGCTCTCCCCCCCCAAAATAGTTGTCAGAGTGGAGAATAGGTAAAGCAAGAAGAAAACACATTGAATAGTGAGCAAAAGCAGGACTTGAAGGTACCAGTGAAAAGATGAGAGACCTGTTCTTTTCCTATACTACAGCTGCTCTCCCTCCATATGAAAGAGATTCATTTGTCACGGGGTCTTGGTTTTTAGTGATGAGCAGGTGACACATTTGTCCAGGGAGCCTGAAGAAACATGCTCGTATACAATCTCCTCCAAACTTCTGCCGTAAAAGGAAAATTCACAAATGCTTTTAACCCATGTCATGCAAAATCCACGTTATTCAGACACCTCTTAATGCCCAGGTTAGTTTGAAACATGGAATGGTCAGCTCACACATCAGCAGCCAGGCTACACAGCAGTGGAATTCAGTGGGAGTGTTACCACCTGTAACCAGCATTTGCAAAGAGAATTTCTATTTTGTTATAAGAATAGGAATATCTTACTTTGATAATTATTAGCTTGCATTTTAGCAAACATGCTATAGATTTCAGCTGTGGTTTGTGTGTTTGGGTGACCTGGTATGACATATCAGAAAGGAAGGGTTTCTGCTGGAGCAAGGCCAGAGGAGGGCTGGAAAGACAGTCAGAGAGCTGGAGCACACCTCCTATGAAGACAGGCTGAGAGACTTGAGGTTGTTCAGCTTGGAGAAAAGAAGGCTCTGGGGAGACAATAGAGCAGCCTTCCAGTACCTACGGGAGACCTACAAGAGAACTGGAGAGGGACTTTATACAAAAGCGTGTAGTGAGAGGATACAGGGGAATGGCTTTTAGCTGTAAGAGGGTTCAGATTAGGTATTTGGAAGTCTTTACTGTGAGGGTGGTGAGGCCCTGGAACAGGTTGCCCAGAGAAGCTGTGGATGCCCCATCCCTGGAAGTGTTCAAGGTCGGGCTGGATGGGGCTTGGAGAAACCCAGTCTAGTGGAAGGTGTCCCTGCCCATGGCAGGGGGTTGGAGCGAGATGATCTTTACTGTCCCTTCCAACGCAAACCTTTCTGTGGTTCTGGGATTGTGTCCAGCCCTAATACCTGAACTATTGTAATTATGGTCTGTACATGGCAAATGGAGTGGGTTTGATTTTCTTCCTCTCCTCCAGAAGTTCCTTGCTTATTAAGGAGAAGGATTCCTGTGAACTAGAAACGATCTTGCCATTCGGAAGCCTCTTTGGGCACTTTGCAGGGCCATGAGCTGAGGTGACAACTGCACTTACATCCAGGCTGGGGAACAATTTCCAGGTCTTCCCAGGCGTGCAAAATTGGGCCTCAGGGCAAGCTAAGAAGGAGGGAAGCACCCGCCTCACTGCAGCCAGCTGCGGGAATTTTGCTGTTTGCAGCAGCAGGGCTTTCCCTGCTGCGGGGGGAGCACTCTTCCGACTGCCTCATGCATGGCAACCTGAAAGGCAGCCATGGTCCCACTTGCAGCGGGATGCCCTGGCACAGAGCTGTGCGGGACGGCTCCTGATGAGTGAGCTCAGCTCCGGATCCAAAGCGAGTAAAATTCAGCACTGGCTTCGGGGATATCGGGCTGTAATTCGGGAGGAATTTTATCTGGCTCGAGGGACGGCACTGGCCAAGATGTTTTCTCAGGCTTGGCTTGGCAGATGGACAGATGTGAGCAATGCTCAGCCCTGCGAGGGGCTCTGGTGCCTGCAGCTCCGCCGGTGCTCGCTCCGGGGCCGAGGTCTCCGCTCCCGGGCTGCAGCCCCGCGCCCGTGAGCGGCGCAGCGCCGCCGGCGCAGCGGCTCGGGCCCGGCGGCACCCGGGGCCAGCTCCCCCTGCCTCAGCTTTATCTGGGCTGGCGCTGGGGCTGCCAGGACCGGCGCTGAGCGAGCCCATTTCCCCAGAGCGGAGCATTGTTCCCGGCCTCCGGCCGCCGCGTGGCCCCGCTGATGGACAATACCACCCGTCCCCGACTTCCTGAGCAGACCAGACAGCTTGCTGTTTTCTTCGAGTCTCTTATCACCCCCTGTCATTGAAAGAGAGGTCTGGCTTCGGCTTCGGCTGGGGCTGATAGGCAGCAGAGAAGTGGAAAAGGCGCAGGGGAGGGAGGGGAAGAGGAGGAGGAGGAGGGAGAGGAGCCCCATTACTGTTATTATCGCCCTAATGTTTATTGCTGTTCCGAGTTCATTTGCCTTAACCCTTTGGAAGCTGGTCAAATTAAAGATTATCGAACTGATAAGATAAAGCCGCTGTTCTAACGCCCCTAGTTCCTGGCGGAAAAGGGAAGGCTGTGCTCGGGTTTTATTGACTGTGTGGTTTGTGTTGATGCCTTACTGCTGGAGTACAGGGGGGTCCCGAGATAAGACCTTACCCTAAAGATGCCCAGCACTCGCAGCCTGCCAGGGTCCATCGGATGTACAGGGGCTCAGCGCCGCACAGAATCAGTCCTGTCCTCAAGTCATTCTTTCCCCTTCCCTTCTTTCTCAGCATGGTTTTAGTAAAGATTAAACTTTCTGAATAGGGAGGGGATTTGCATAGGGAAACATGCTAGGGGAAAAATAACATTATGCCTCTTATTTTCAGTGGCATTTAGTTATACGTGAGTTTCAGCCTATTGGTTGCTTTTGCCTTTTGCCTTTTCCTGTGGTTCTTTGCGAACAATACTGTCTTTCTGCAAAAGACTGCTGACCCAAGAGTGGAAAGCAGTCTGTTCATGCTGCATTAAAACAAATTTAGATCAGGAACCAAATTCACTGGCATTCTTCTATTCCCTTGGTACCCCAACTGCTCCACAACTTTGCTTTTCTAAGAACAGTGGAAAGAAAAAATGAAAACTGAGCGACAACACATTTTGGCTCATCTTAAATTCCTGGAGATGTTTACTGTGCTCCTTGTTAGGCTTGGGCTTCTCTCTTCAATATGTTTTATCTTCAGTCTCCTCACATTTACTATGGAGATAGGAGTCTCTTGCTTTATAATTATACTGGATTTTCATCCCTGTTACTATAGATATTATAACAAACACTGCCCTTTGCGAAGGAGCCAAGCCAGTGTTCTCTGTCCCGTGGATCTCCAGAAGAACACGCAGAGCAGCACACAGGAGACACAGTGCTCATTACTGTGACTCCTCCTGGGGTTTGATCCAAGCTCGGCTGAGCCGCACATAGAATTTTGCACCAGTAAGGCTCATGTTTACAGGCTCTACAGCGCTGATTTCATGAGATATTTCTACTTTCCTTAACAGAGCGCTCAGAAGAAGTCACAGTAACTGTTTCCTAAGACATGATGTCCCTGGGCCTGGTGGCAAGTGTGGCAGAACACTAGGGAATGAGGGATAAGGTTGATGACGAAAGAACTGCCTAGTGAGCAATGCATGCAGTCTCCTGACTGTTTGCAACACTTTGACAAGGCTGTTCTCCAGCAGTAAGCTGCAGCAGATGCACATATATACTGTGGGGCTGGTGTTACTACTGAGATTTACTACTTGAACCCTCTTTTAGAAATGCTATGTAAAATGCTTCAATAAGTACACAAAGGGGAAATTATTTCATAAGATAAACCTTCGTATATACATTACTGTGATATAAACTTTTAGTAGGGCCTGTTGTGATAGGACAAAGGGTAGTAGGGTAATAGTTTTAAACTTAAAGAGGGTAGATTTAGACAAAATATAAGGCAGAAACTTTTTATGATGAGAGTGGTGAAACACTGAAGCACATGAAGCAGATTGCCCAGAGAGGTGGAAGATGCCCCATCCCTGGAAACCTTCGCGGTCAAGTTGGATGGGGCTCTGAGTAACTGACCCAGTTGAAAATGTCCCTACTCAGTGCAGAAGGATTGGACTATATAAGCTTAAAGTTTAAAGGTGCCTTCCAAAGCAAACCATTCTAGGATTCTATGATAACGATGAAAACACAAAACTGCAGTCTAATCAAGTATCTCTGTTTATTTTTTTATTTTAATGGAGTAAGTTAAAGCTAAAAGGTGATGGTTATAAGAAGAAAATAAGGAAAATAAAACACTAGTGGGGTTTGCAGGAAACTTTGGCCCCTCTATTCTTGAAATCCTTTTTGACAAAACATGTTGAGCAAAAAAAGTGCAAGACTAAACACTCAAGCCAGAGCCTCCACCAAGCTGGGTCGGTGCTCTTTGCTTATGAGAGCCCTGATGTAACAAATCATCTTCCAAGCAGTTGTGCTGATTGTGAACGTAACCCTGGCTGCTTTTCAGATGCAGTTATACTGTTGTGTGCTTGGATCAAGTTTGTTTATTTTTAGAGGTAAAGCCTTGTCTGTGCTTCAGCAAGCAGAGCTGGGCACAATTCCATCACAGGTGTTTTACTGAGGACTTGATCTCAGTTTTATTCTAGTGTAAGAGAAAGCAAAAGCTGGCACTGGGTGCTGACTTCAGTGAAGACACATTCGAAAGGGATCAACAGAGCTGTAGTAATAAAGGAAGCCTTGGCCTTCTTTCAGGCCACACTATCTCCTTTTTCTTACACTGTCTTGAGGCTTTAAATTTTCAGTTCAAGTTAATTGAATGAGACAGTGATACAATGCACAGTGAAACCAGATCAATCACTGCACAAGACAAAATAGGATTTGCAATGACACTCAGAACAAGAGCTTGGGAAATGTGATATTTACATTAAAATATTTTACATTTTTGTCTCATGGTTTAAAAACTAAATTTAAAAATGCCTTACCACCTTGCATAACAAATTTCTCGCTGCTTATCTGTATGCATTTGTGTGTGTGCATTTGGAAAACAAAATTGAATAATCATAAAAGCAAATTTAGTAATAATGGGGTATTTTCTACACAGTTACTCAGCCTCAATTGCAGAAAATGTGAAACAGAAAATCTCACATCATAGGAACTCATTCTGTTCTCTGAGAGGCAGTCATATGACAGTGAGCTGCATATAAAGCTGTAGGAGAATTTACTTGCTCATATTAAGTAGCAACTGAGAATTTGACTGCTGTCTTTTCCATCTTCCTTCTCTTTAAATATTTACATGGATATTGTTTCTGACTCTTAGCTTGCTGTTGAAACTTGTCATTACTAGTCACTTATGTTAACTGTTTGCATGGAAAATAAGGACTTGTTCCTTTCAAAATGGATAACTAAAAGCAAAGACTTAATTTTATGTTCATGATCTAAGTGCTGTAAAAACAACAGAAAGCCTTAATCAGTGTTTTCAGGGCTATAGACTCTTAGCTCAGTATCTAAATCCTTAGAGTTTTCAGGAAGTCAAAGGGCTTTGTTTTCCTGTCAGTATGTAAAGCACAACAGCACAGAAAAAGTAATCCTGCAGGAATACAAAACATGAAGTGGTGTCATTTCATCAGGTGCTTTTCCATCAGGAACAGGGATATGGGGCTGTTTATATTCAGCAGCAGCTGTTTTTCAAGAACCACCCCCCATTTCACCAAACCACCTCCCCACCCCACCCCCCCAAAATAAAAAAAATCATCCAGGTTTTCTCCAGTGGAATCTGATCTCTTCTTTCTTCGCTTTCTGGTCTGGTTATAGTTCCAGAAACCAATGCCCTGGTATTGAAAAATTAATACACTTTAATGATGAATGTACCAGAGGGGGTTTTTCGGGTGGTGGGGGTTTTTTGTGGATTTTTTTCCTTTTGGAAGCCTGACAGATGCACCTCTGGTTTCAGTGAAAGACTTAAACAATATAAACAAGCAGTCATTCTGTTCCAAGAGAAGCTTTTTTTAATACTCTTATTTTATTGTAATTACCTTATTGTTTTCATATTATGAGCTACTTGTAGAAAAATACAGGAAACATGACTGCAGTACAATCCTTTAATCAGGAATAGCTTTGTTCCAGTCATCATTTCCATTCAGTGTTGAAACTTTGGCTAATAAGAATACAATCAAACCTTGAGTTTAGGTGTAATATTGTGTTAATATTACGGTTTCATTTGGCCTTAGTACCTAGTAACTTCTGTAAGTGAACCTTTTTAAAAGTGCCTAGGAGATATTTTGTCTGTAATGCTGTTTTCAAGTAAATTAACGAAGTTGTATTTCTCAAAAGGACACAAATTTCTTCAGGAGGGGCACTTAAAATTTTTTAACCCAAGTCAGCTGGGGAGTTTGTATTATCGTATATGTTAAATCTTCCATTATTTTCCTCTTTTTTTTTTTTCACAGATTATGCTGTAATGCCTTTACTGCGTTATTGCTAACGCTTGTGAACTTTTAAAGAAAAAATATGAGGGTTTTTCCACCTAGATGACTTCAATATACTAGTTGTTTGTGTGATCTCTGTGTATAATCCAGCACTGAAAATACTTCCCTTTTACTGATTTGCAGCCTACCCCCAGTTTTATTTTGGCCAATGGGACAGATGAGTGTTTATGTTTTTGAATAAAGGGCTGGAATTAGGTAAAGTATTTTTTTAGGTAATCTGTTTTAACAAAAAGTATTTGTCCAAGACAGTTTAAAGACTGCTCCCAAGCTGTTCAAAAGCAGAATGCAGCTACGTACAGCGGGCCATGGCAATTTATTCTGTGCTTAATTTTTTTTTTTTTTAATGGGAAGCCAGTATTTTAGATAAGGCTTAGTTTCAAAGTATGTTTTTGATATAAAGATTGTGGATGTAAAAGTTTTACTTACACAGCATTTATAAAAATGAAAATCTAAGTTTTATGATATAGCTTTTATGACTTAAAACTAGGTGATATTAAAACACTTCACTTCTAGCTAATGGCTTGAATTAGGACTGAATAAAAGGCAATTGTTTTTATACTGAAATTATTATTTTATGAAGGATTTCCTTGTTTCCAGACACATATATATACACACGTATGTAAATTAAACTGAACTCCAGATAAAAGACATACCTCCATGAGCACATTAGAGTCTGATCCAAATTTTATCAAAGTTAGTGGGCATCTTTCCCATTTCAAACCAGATTTTGCAATCCATATTCACACGCCCCTCCAGGGGATCCCTCAAGTTGATGCGGTTTTGCATGACTTGGCCTCAAACGTCTGCTGCAGTTTCAAAAAGCCCATTACAGGGCTGCAGTAGGAAATCATTTAGTCTAATTTAAGGAAATCATGGCGGTTTTTTTATTTTCATATCATTTTGTTCTGATCCATCTCTTTACTCTCTTCTGAAGGCAGGATGAAATGTTTTTTAGCCTAAAGACTGAACTAGTAAAACTGCTGCCTGGAATAAGCCTCAGCAGACGTGTTTGTTCCACATCCCCTTCTTCAGTGCCATATTTCCTTTGGTGGATTTCCTCTGCTCCTGGAAGCAAGCTGTCTAGCTTTCTTGTGCACAATTATGAAGGAGAATTTCCTATGTTTTACTGTACAAGATGAGGTGATTTTGGAAGTTAACATGACCTGAACCACATATGATCAACAGAGAGCATCTGAAAAATGTAGCATGCAGCATTACAAGTTAAAAAAATCTACATTCACAAAGTGCTCCTTAGCTCCACCGCTGGTCAGAGGGTGGAAGAGGGAGAAGAAAGGCAGTCCTTGCATTTTTCTGGAAAGCCTGTGGTGTTACTAGCATGAAGTCAAATGCAAGAGAATTCAGCCTTAGCTTTGTTGTTCTGTAACAAAGCTGGGTTTGTTAGGGTTTCTTTAAACCTAGACAGATGTAATTTTAGTATTTATTGCTAAAAAGACACACAGCTTGTGAGGAGAGATGATATATTTTATTCAATCAACACATACATTTGGAAAAAGCTAACTGTTTAAAAACAGTCTTCCAATTTTAAAGACAGATAGTCAGTTTTTGCATTCAATTAGAAATGCAGTTAAAGCAGCTTCTGTCTTTGTTTAATTTTGTTACATTGTTTTTGATGACTGGTTGTGATAGCGTTTTGGTGTGGTAGCACTTTTAAGGATACTTCAACGGTAAGGTGAACATGAGCAAAGTCTTGGTTTCTGTAATGGTTTCAAGGCAATTTCTTTTCGTTTATGAGACATTTAGACTTTTATTTGCATGTGGATACTCAAAACACTTTAGGAAAAAAATATGTACACATTCAAAAGCTGGATGTTTACTGGTGTTGCATATGGTTACCCATATCCATAACAGTCTTTCAGCATCACTTGTCTGTGATCATGTTTTTATTTGAAAGAGACTAGTTGTCATGTTTGCTCTGTGATTTACATTATTTAAACAAATGGGGGGAAAAGAATTTGAATCAGCTCGTTCAGTAGCATGACTAAGATGTACAATAACTTCTTATAGAATGGTCACCGTTATGTGGCTGTAAGGCTGGAGTTCAAGCCCTCTGTGTACACACAAACAAAGAATAACTCTTTCCATCTGAAATAGCCTGGTGAAAGGATGCTGCCTCCTGGTGATTTAATAGGCATATAAGCTTCCACTAATATTGCATCTTCAAGAGAAATAGTTTGTCCTTGGAAGAGTCCAGCGGTGGGCCTGGCCCGTGCTCAGCTCACAGGGAAGCAGGAGCAATGGGGAGGCCATCAGGGTGGGGAAAGTAACAGTCCTTGCAGCGCCTCTCTCTTCTTTTCCGCAGGATTTTCTGCAGGGGGACTGCACCAAAGCCAGGCAAAAGCTGAACTGGAAGCCGAGAGTCACGTTTGATGTGAGTGGCCTTTCTGGCGTGCTTGTACCTGCTGGGTGTTCATGTTCTCTAAAAACAATTCACGGGGAGGGGAAAGGAGGGCGGACACCTCTGTGTGGGGTGACCTGGGGACACTGAAAACCCCATTTTCGGTGCCTCTGGATGGATCCTCGCTTTGAAGGAAGCAGACACTGTGGCAGCGATGGGCACCCCAGTGCTCAGCAGCGCACTGACACACTAGGGCCAGGGCCAGGGCTGCTGTGGGAGGGGCCCAGCAAAGCCCCATCCTCTCCTGGTTCTGCCGTGGGGGGCCAGGAGGGCTTGTCATGCTCTGGGGCATTCCTGACGTGTTGCACATTTGTCCCTGCGGTGGGGCCTTCATCTGTCTCTCTCCCTCCTGCAGGAGCTGGTGAGGGAGATGGTGGACGCTGACGTGGAGCTCATGAGGAACAACCCCAATGCCTGAGCCCCGGCTGGGCCCGGCAGGCATCACAGGACCCATGCCATGGATGCAGCCCATGGCCAGCACTGCCATGAGCCACCAGGGTGGGCAGCTGTCCCTCCCTGTGCTGGTTTTATTGTTGGCCTGCCTGTGTGTAAAAGACCAGTTTTATTCCTGCCTCCACCCTCTACATCCTCCCAGTGCCTCTTGCCCCGCACGTCATCCCAGGGTCAGCTCTGCCTAGGCTAACTCTGTCTTCTGCCATTAATGGGGGAAGGATCATACTGTACCTGAAAAATTGATCAGCCAGCAAACCCACTGATTTCATTTTTAATTGAGACTCATCTTTCTATTATCTAGGACCTCCAGCACATTTTTAGTACTTAATCCCATTTGAGAAAGAAAGCATTCCCTGCCCTCCACTCCTTCCCTCTCCACATCAGCAGACCTTTGGTGCAAACATGGGCTCTCCATGCCTCCAGACCTTGCTCCACGGCTTCCCCTTTCTGCCTTTCCTGAACACTCCTTGTTTTTCTTTCCTGCAGCCTTACATCCACCCCAGCAGCCCATTTCCAGCACCTGAACTCTGTAAAAGTTTGGATAACTTGATATAACTTGCAGTGAAATCGCCTTTTGACCATGCTGAATTAATTCCTAATTGCTGGAATTGCTTTCAAACCAGTCAAGCCGGGGCTTGTATTTGTTTTTCAGATCTTCATTTCAGAGTGTGCATGAGTCACAGAAAGCCTTTTTGTCCAGCACCTTCTCAATCCGGGGAGATTAGGGTGTTTTGGTTTTTGACCCCCTCCCCCAAGAATCAACCCATTCCCCTTCCACCCTCTTCCTGCTTACTATAATTAAACCTCAGACGGGAGCGTGAACCATTTCAAAAGATGACTTAAGAAATAAAAACAAAATAAATAAAAAAGCTTAAAAAAAATAGAAACTTCAAGGTAAGTAAATATTTTTTTGCTTTTTGTGCCAAGGTACCTGGGTTATCCAGAGGTCGTCAAGCTTTCCCGTTGGTTTAGGATCTTCCACCCACCAATTACTCCCATCATTTTAACTTTATGCCTGGAAGTGAGCAAAAAGCAAGATACACAGGGGGGAGACACACAGGAGATACACTTTCTTGAAGTGCATCTCCTGCTTTTTAACTTCGTATAGGGGGGACCCCCATGTTAAAAGGAGGCCAATCGCGGGATGAAGGGGGGTAGCTGTGCCTGGGGGCGGTCCCATGATGGAAGTGATGCGGGTGACAGGAGGCGGCTCGAGAGCAGCCTAGGGGGAGCCGGGAGGGTGCTCCGTGCGCCGGTCTCCACGGGCGGCATTTGCCGGAGGTGCCGTGGGAAATGCGCGGCGCGGAGGGGCGCGGAGTGGAGCGCGCCCGGGCAACCGGAGCAGCCGCTTCCTTTGGGGCTGTTCCTTCGGCAGCGCGAATGGGGAAAGGGAAACGTGGGAGCCCGGCCGCTGCTTGTGAGCCTTCCTACAGGTGCACAGAGTACGAGCCTTCGCAGGGCGGAGAGCAGAGGGAGCAGCGGAGACAGAGGATGTCCCTGATGCACTCCCTCCAAGCATCTCCCCACGCGTGTGAGGCTCTCCAGCCCGCACGCAGTTTCCGCGGCGCGGTGCTCTTCCAGCACAGACCAATGCCGAGTAGGTCGCGGACACTCAGCCCAGAGGCCTGGAGCTCCCCACGGCATCACGCACACATTGCCACTCACCCCCCGTGGATATATTTATAAAAAGCCTCCTTGGGTGTTTTTCTCCTCGAAGGGGTACGACTCCACGGCTGCGCTTTTTTTCCTTTT
>VZTG01006403.1:682751-710245 GCA_013397845.1 Melanocharis versteri
CAGGGAGGGAGAATAGACGTTTTGTCATCTTTGTGTTGTTGATGAGTCAGACCATTTAAACTAAGGAAAGGTTTAAAAAAGGGAAGGGAAGTGCTCTCCAACCTTATCTACTCCAACATTAATTTGGGTAGAAGGTAGGAGTGGAGGAAGTCTGAGCAAATCTGTTCCTCATTCAAGTTGCCTTTAGATGGTTACCGTTGTGTGCGGGCTGAAAGAAGATGCATAAAACTGTTGCCCACCATTAGAGTGACTGTGGCAGAGAGGGAGAGGCCCCACATGTGCTCATCTTGGTTTTGTGTGTGTGCAAAAGCCACGCATGCTTGATTTGCATATGTAAAAAAGACCGGCACTGGCTTCCATTGCATTGCTCCAACTGTCCTGCATTCCCTGTGGGAGGGAGACTGCGGTGTACCTGCACAAAGCACATTTATGCCTCGCTGCACCTGTCCCTGATAGGTTTAACTCTCCTGTCTTAAAAAAAACTGAACAAACTGTCTTTAACTGACATAATCATGCAACTGCAAGGATTATCTGTGGGTCATGCTGTGTCTGGAAGCAGAACTGGTTGGTCCCATCCAAAGCGGATGAGAAGATGACATGGAGCAGATACCAAGTAACTTAAGAAAAAGAGAAAGAAAAAAAAAGACGCAGTCAGAAGAGTTAGGAGTGACCTGAATGGGAAGAAGAGGTAAGAGGGTGTGGTACTGTGGAAAGTGCCAGCAGCACAGTCCTTACTTAAACTTTACTTAGACTTGCCCGTGTGTTGATTTTAGCATAGGGACAGTCAAGTCAGGCCTATACATTTAACAGGAAAGAGAGGGGCAACGTCAAGGGAGTGGCATCACCTCACTGTGAAATTGAAACAAACCAAGTTATTGGGAAGCCTGGTGTCCTGGGGTAGCTGACGGCAATTACGTCGCACGAGGGCACGTTTGCACTGCAGCAGCTCCTGCTCCTTGTCAGCAAACCCGAGTGAGCCTTGTGCTTGAGTGCGGTGCTGTGGGCCCCGGCTGCTTGTGCGCAGGGCTGGCTTCTCCAGCAGGTTTTGCAGACTGTAGCAACCCTCTGTTTACACTGCCAGCAGTCCCCCAGCAAGGGGATTTGAAGCTAGCTCAGCAGGGCCATCCTACATGCAACTTCTGTGGTGCAGACCTGCCCTGGGACATTAAAAAGTAGGTAAAACTCAGATGAATATGCTAAAGGTGGTAATAGGATAATGAGAGGGAAGTTCTATTCTACCTGATGGGCCATTTTCAACTCTATTTTGAGGCTAACCCTGCTGGAAGGTGAAGAGGTGAGGAATATGTTTGCTCATTATATTATCACTGGTTACAGTCACCAGCTGGCTCAGTTGCAGGCAAAAGCCTCCAGTGTAGCTCAGAGGAAGTCTGCTCCAAATGATCCCAAATGACAGTGTCTCCAAGGTGCTGTAATGGCAGTGGAGAGCAGCTGGGTATGGAGGTTTCTCACGAATGCCCCTTTGCTTGTCTTTAGGGGTGGAGGAGCTGTGCAGGAGCTGCTGTGCTGGTGGCAGGCCAGGAGATGATCTCCTTGCACTGGGGTGATCCTCCCTTGGCTGGGTCTTCCAGCCTCGGGGCTGTTTGCATTGTGAGGATGGCACAAAGCAGCCTTACTTCAGGGAAGGATTGGGGCCTGGGCCTTATCTCACTTTGATTATATTAAATAATCTATCTGTCTGCCATGTTATTTACATAACTCTTATTTAAATACTTTTACATCAGACACACTGAATCATGAGACTGAAAGTCTAGACGATGCTTGCTAGGTTCAGCCTGCCTTTAACCCTCCTGTGTTGCCATTTTTCTTCTCTTTCCCTTCAGGATTACCCTGCTCTGCCTTTGGCCTGTGAGGGACATATGAAGTGCCTGGTGGTCCCAGGATTTCCGAGTGAGCAAAATGAAATTGCTGAGGTGAGGGAGTGAGGGGACAGAAGGCAGATAGAGAGGAGGGGGAGAAGGCAGCAGGGAGGAGGGAGATGCAGTGAGTTGTTTGTCTGGTTTTACTAGGTCAGCTTTGAGTGAGACTGCAGGGCATGTGGCTTTGAACAGACAAACTTAGGGCAGGCCTTCACCCCTGGAACTTGCCTTCTGGCAGGCGCTGCCCTGGCCAGCTGCTATAAGAGATAATTCATTTTGGGGAGAGCAGAAGAAGGAGGTATAGTGTTACCACATGCTGAGCGGGCTTATAGGCAGAGGCTAGAAGCTGGGAATTGGGAGAGGGCAAATGGGATAGAAAAGACATTTGTTATTTTAGAGAAAAGCCAAGAAAGCCCATTCATTTCCCCAAGTTCCGACCTCTCCTCTAAAAATGCATTATAAATTACTAATAATTCATAAATGGCTTGTGTTATGGCACACTTGATCATTTCATCTGTCTCTCCTTCTGAAGGCACACTCAAGGTTTTATGCCTCACTGTCAGAAGCCTTGCTGTTATGATTTCATTATGTATTGATTTTGATATATGTTTCCTGATATCTTTGGGTGCACTGGAACCGAATCTCTGCTTTGGAAAAAAGGAGGACCGAGGCTTCTGGTTCCTCATCTTTTGCTTCCTTGTGAAAAAGGTTTTGTCAAGGGCTGTTCTAGCCCTGGTTGCTGCTTCCAGAGGCCTTAAGGATGTCAAGGCTGAGATGGAGCAGCACTTCCACCTAGCGGTCTGCACAAATTAAGGCAATTTCTCCAACCCTGGGACTTCCAAGTCTGCAACAAACCTTGAAGTTAATCTCTGAAACCGTCAATCTTGCCCTAATATGAAGCAGAAGACTATTTACATTCCAGAAAAAAATAACACAGTAATCCGGGTTTTATTTGTATGTGCAAGTCATTTTTTGGACATAGTTCCGTGGGAATTGATGTGATTCGTTAGATCACAGCTTCAGGGATGGAGTGACAGCAAGGTGAAGCAGGGAAAATCATATGTTCCTAAACTGATGAGCCATGCAATGCATACTGTGCTGTGCTTACAAAGTGCTTGGCACCCACCTATGCATCCCACAGCACTTTACACCTCTGTATTCACCCTCACTTTACAGCTGGAGAAAACCAGACATGAGGGAGTATGGCAGATACATCAGCAAATAACATCTTTTCGGTATCGTTGTTTTTGGGTGCTGCGTGTGGATACTGTTCTCCAGGGAAGCTGAGCAGTGAACCGAAGTCAGTAAGGATTCAGAGCACATATGGATCCCACGTGGCAGAATCCTGGCCCGTGGGACAGTGTGCCGGTGCAGATAAATAACCACCACAGCAGAGTACAATGTAATGCCAGGGGAACCTTAGACCCTCTGAAAACCAGACCTAGCGTCTCACGCCAAGCTCTCAGGGAACTGAGACGCGCTCATCTCACGAACAGATACTTCTGAGCAAGTTAAAGGGGCCAAGTTGAGGGTTACTAGGTGGGGTTAAATCACACTGACAGGCCTGTCGGTAGCAAAAGCCCTATAAACTTCTAAGGGGAAGGCTCAGGTTTGCTGTCTCCTACTGCCACTGCCAAGCTGCGCTGCCTCCTTTCAGCAGCTGTTGTGAAAGAGGAACTTGCTGTTCTACAAGGGCTGTTTCCCAACGAGGAGGCTGAAAGGGTGGAATTGTTATTGTGAAGACTGGGGAATTACACACACACAGGCACACACAAGCGCACACACACATACACCCACACCTCCTCTGATCCCTGTGAAGGGAAGTTGTGAGTTCAGAAGTGAGGTTCAGAGCAACTGAGGTGATTCTGCCCTGAATGGCAGTACGTGATTGACATCTCTGGGCTGATTCAACATCCAGGCATGGTATGAGGTGTGTTGAAGTTATTTTAAGGTGTTGTGGCCTGCCTTAGGGTATCCTGAAATTCTGACACCCTGCCAAATACTTGACTCCCTGGGGGAGGGGGTGATCTTCTGATAGCCACACCTTCCCGATTGACTGCCCAAATGCAATTATATTAAAAAAAGTCTTTACTGACAGCAAAAAAATGAACTATTTTTGCTGGAGGAACACACAGGTCATTGTCCCTGTTCCGCTGTGTGACTCATCCAGATCAAGCTGTCTGTTTAGTGTATCTACTAATGCAGTTGACTTGGAAAACCTAAGCCATAAGTGCTTCTTTTGTTTCCTAAAAAACAATCGCTGGATGCCTTTTGAAACTTTTCAATTTTTTTTTAAGCCCTGCCGTGTTTTGGAACGAGAAGAGCACAGGCACTTTCTTGGCAAATCTTCCATAACCTTTTCTGTTCCACCCTGAGACAGTACCTTCTTTTACTGGACTTGCAACAGAAGTGCTTTACACCTCTGAAGAGAGGAAACTTTAATGGCATGCCTGTGAGCTGAGCGAGCCCGCAGGCTGGCATAATGTCACACCTTATCACTAGATCAGGTCCGAAATTTATTCCTGAGGCCCAGACCCTGCGCACTACCTCCCTTGACCCGATCCATCAGCACTCAGTCCCGATCTTCCTGGGGCAAGATGCCAGCCAGCCTCTACTCCAGTCACTCCTCTCCCCCCAGAAATGCATAACATTTATGCTCAGAGCTCCTTGTGTCACGGAGGTGGCTGCAGTGCCAGGACAGGAGCACCGGGGATGCAGTTCCACCGCTGCCACTCTTTTCTGCCCATGCATCTGTTGCACAAGGGAACGAGATTGCAAGAGCACACTGCCTCCCCCAGCCAGCTCCCTGTGCAGCGTCCTGCCCCTTTGGCACTGTGGAGCTGCCCCATATGCAATGCAGCTGGAGAGGCCTCTGCCGCACAGGAAGCACGACGCTCATCCTGAAATGCAGGAACGCTTCTGAGTGCCTTGCTCGGAATCAAAACCCTCGGGTTTTGTTTCATTTTTATTTTGCTTTGTTTGAGGTGGCAGAGTGTTAGCACCTAAGTTCTTTCAGAAGAGGTTTTAATCAGAAATAGGCGATATGCAAGTAAATATACTACCCCCAAGTAGAAAGAAAAAGGACTTCAGACAATGCACTTATCTCAGTACTGCTTGGGTAGTTGAAGCAGCTGCAAGAAAGCTAATAGCAGGGTTGAAACCAGACTTGCCAGCAATTTCATTCTTGGCCAGACAGTCAATTTTTTCATGCTTTTGTCTGGCTGTCTCTTGGTAGGGCTGCACAAGAAGACCAGCTTTACTTTCTTTCGTTATTATACGTATATTTTTCTGCTGAATTCATCTGCCATAACTCAGTGGCACTCTGTTTCCAAGGAAGCTTGAGTGACTGAATAATGAAGATGAATCGTGATTCCAGAAAAAAAGGAAAATTCTTCTCTTCTGTGCAGCCCAATCCCAATAATCTGCTTTTGCCAACCTGTCCCTATGAAATAAAAAAGAGGCATTCATTTGTACTGCCTCATTTTCCTCTGTGTACAGTGAAAGGATTTTTTGTTGCAATCTGTCACTCTCATGTGCACTCTCTAAACAGCCTGTGCCCCCTTCCACTCCAGGCAGTACGGAGAGAAGTTATTTTTAATATAACTCGTTTAACATACCTATGTGTTGGTTTGTAGCAGAGCTCACACTCTCTGGGCTTCGCTGCAGCTGGGGTCCTCCTCTGGACAAAGGTGATGTGTCTTAGAGCGTCTTTGGCTTGGCAGGAAGGTTTATTAAAATACCACAAGTTCAGACAATGCTGGTTACGAGGAGTGCACAGTGCATTGTATGTGGGAGGACTGGCGCAGAGTTTCCAGTAAAAATGAAGTGGCTCAGAAAACTCTTCTTCACCCTGGCACATCCCAGGGAGCGTATTCTGTGTCTGTGTGTCTGGTGAAGCCTGCTTGCACTCGGTGCACAATGTGTGCTTGTACATGTCTCACAGAAAATCTTGGGAATCGTTTAGCTCCTTGCTTGCGCGCAGCACAGGTTTCAAAGCGTCCCAAAGCGTATTCTTTCGTGTCCAATGAAAGCCTGTCTCAGACTTTAAGCATAGCAGGGGCCACGGTTTCAGCTGCTGTAAATCAGGGAAGTCTCAGGGAAGCTGGTGGGGCTCTGCCGTTTTACACCAGCTGAAAGTTTGTCCCTTGCCCGTGCCCTGTAGTCAGCCCTGCAGATGTAGGCAGCGGAGGCAGGAGGCAGCGAAAAAAGTAATGACAGCCTGTGGAGCTGCAGCACAATGCCCGCAGTGAGCCGCCGAGTTAGTGCAATGCGGTTTCATCATCTGTCCAGGCAAAATGAGGACACGATATTGCAAGACACTTTCAGGCTGTTGCCACAAGCTATTTTACATGTTTTAGAGTCTTCAGCTGTCACAGGAGTGGAGGTCTCGGCCTTCTTTCTTGGTGGTGAATAATAGTTGTTTCTTATTCCCTTTCTCTGGCTTCTCTGCATTTCGCAGGACAAAGAAGGTTTCCTCTACCTTTTATTTGTTTGGTTTTTCAATGCTACACGTGAGTTCCAGTTAGGCCCAGGAAATTTTGTGGTCTTGGCAGTAAGGTTCCAAACAGGGACGAGGGGCTTGAACTAGAACTACCTCAGAAGGTGGAAGTCAGTGGCTTCAAAGGATGGAAGGCACTTTGCGCCAGCCAACCCTCTAGTCCTGTTCTTTTCAGTAGTCCTATAAGACTTGATTTCATGGCTTTTGTTCTGTCTCTTGTCAACTTTGAATTCACAGTTTGAATGATAGTTCAAAGTATACATCAATTTTGAGTTTAAAAATTACACAAAGGAAAGGAAAGGAGGAAAGCACTTTCAGCTTCATTTATTAAAACTGATGGATTAAGATTTTTTAAACTTCATAGCCAGCTTGTAGGTCATTTTCCAACTGGGTCAAGTCTACAGATAAGGTACCTAGTGATAACTTAATGGAGGTATGCTCATTTGTACCTGCTGACTCCTCCTTTTTATTTTCTCCTTTTGACCCATAAAACCTGAGGTGGGTTAGTATCTGACAGCCTGATACATTAGGTGTTTGTCTGTGCTCCAGGAATCCACCTTTTCATAATGTCTCCCCTATCTCTTGAGACCTCTGTTAATAAAGAAATATAGTTACCTAATAAACTATAGGTAACTAAAGGTAACTAAAATATAGTTACCTTTGTGAGCTGCTCAGGAGTCAGGGTGACTAGCCTGTGGTTATAAAGTATTGTCTGCTTTTGGTTACATGTTAGGGCTCTGGGTGACTTTTTCCTTCATTAAAATGTCTATGGGACAGGACGTAGACACGTGAGTCAGAGAACTCAAGGACTTTCTGTCCCTACCTGCTGTTGAAGCCAAAGACAACTCTGAGTGAGGCTGTGAGGCTGTGGGTACAAGTGCTATTTTCATCTGGAACACAAGTTCCCCAAGCACTTTGAAAACCCCATTCTGTGCCTGAGTCAGCAATGCAGCGTTTGGCCCATGGTTAGGTAACTACTCACTGATCCTGTTGCCAGCAGCAAGCAGACAAACTCAAACCTTGCAGTCTGGGCTGTGCTTTCACTGATGTCATGTTAGTCTGAAATACAGATGAATATGACTCTGTTTCAGACACCAAAATGTCTTCCATCACCTAAAGATATACGGTGATCTTCAGCAGGAAAGGAGGATATCAGTGACTAGGAGTATTGTGGCATTCCCCTTTATTCATTTATGCCGGTTGTATTGGAAATAGTGGTGGATAAAGGCAGGCAAATAGGGTCCTGGCAGCACAGCAACTGCTTTCCTGAGCTTATAAGCTAGGAGAGCGACGGAGATATCCTGAACTGTAAGTGGCGCAATAACAATAAGTGGGAAAGCAGTGAGTGTGTAGATATACTGCAGGGGGAAAGAAGTGGTAGAGCCCCAGCTGTAGCACGGGCACTTCAGTTCACACTTACCTCAGCCACTTCCCTCTCTGAGGGGTGAACTCAGCTCAAGGAGAATGTTTGGAAATAAATGCAGGAGAAGACAGATGTGTCAGGTGCTGCTTTGAGGTCTCAGGCTTGCTTATCTTCCCCTTTCCCCTTTCTTTGGGTTTCTTAAAAGAGGTTACGTCCCTCGCCCCCACTGCCACTGCCTCTGTGTGCCTCCCTTTCACTGCCAGGCTCAGCAGATGCCACGACTGCTGTGAGCATCCTGAGGACAGTCTGAGTTGGAAGCAGAAAGTGTCAGATCCTAGGTGTATTTTCCTCCTCCCTCCTCTGCCTCAAAGCCTTTTCTTCAGTCATTGCCACTGCCTGAGCCACTACTCCAACTGCAGGAATGAGCAGGTCAGGACTGTGTTATTTGTGCTGCCCAGTGCTACCATTCCTGGGCAGGAACGGGGAGGAAGGGGAAGGACGAGCCGTGCTTTTCTGGGGCCTGCTCTTGTCTTTCCCACAGCCTTCACAGCCTCAGCTCCTTTGGGAGCAGCTGCAGTGGCCTGAGGAGGCTCAGTAGTGGGAGGTAAGGTTAGTAGCCTCCCTAAAAAGCCAGATGGGGCTCTAAAATGTGTCAAAGGAGATGTGTGAGAGCAACAGGGTTCAGGCACAGCTGCCTGCCCTGAGCTTCCTTTCCTTGCAACCTCCACCCGCATGTGGCGGGAAGGAGCAAGAGGTGGTGCCCCAGGAAAGCTGTCCTGCAACTGGGGACATACTGTGTTAATAACTAGGATGCTGAGAAAAGAACGACATCTGTGGTACATGTTGCAATTTTCAACTGCAGGTTGCTATCTACCTTCTGAACGTTCCTCTTCATCTCCTGGAAGATTTGCTGAAATAAAACTTCTTGAATCATTCCGGTCAAGTGAGCTGGTTTAGAAAAACCCTGTGATTTAAATCATTTGAGCTACTTGGGTGCAACGTGCTGAGGGTGCTTGAGGATTCTCTTGAACTAAAAGACCTGTCGTTGGTAGCAGCGATGTGTAGGTGAGGGGAGTGGAGATCACACGTTTTGTGGATGGCACAGCTGGGGCTGGAAGAGGACATTTGGCCAGAATGGCTGTTAGGTCAGACTCAGTTATGGATCTACTGCTCCTTTTGTGATACTAGTCTTATGCAGGTAGACACCTCTGCTTTCGAGAGAATCACTCATGAATTACAACAAAGTGAGGTATTTCTGTCTCTTGTATGTTTTGTTCCATGTGTAACTCTGCAGGCCTGAGAGGAAAGATTTTTTTCCCTTAACACGTATATAACCAAAGCTGCATTCAGCTGCTTCTACACTCCAGGGTGGTTAGGGAAGCAAATTCTGAGTGTCATTTGCCAAAGCATGTTAGTAAGAACATATTTACACTGAGAAAGATCCATGTGTGAAGCAGTTTTGAAGAATCTGAGCAAACTTCAAAAGTAATCTCAAAAGCAAAGAAATTTTACTGAAGAAAGTAATCAAGTATATTTTCATACCTATCCCAAGCAGAAGGCAAATGTGCTGATGGGTTTCATCCCACCTTGGGGAGATCAAGTGGGAAGTAAATACTCAGTATATACCTTCCTACCTTCCCAGGGAGAAGATGCAACCCAAACCTTTTCTAGTTCTGTGGTTGCCACATTCCAGGATGCTGTTGTATCATTATTCAGAAGGGGAAAAGTCAGAGGCTGAGACTCAGTCTATGCTAGTGAATCCAAGCAGGCCTGGCAGCCTTCTTTGGCCCTGCAAGATGACAGTCCATGCTAGTACACTGCCACATTCTCTGGCATGAGCATGGCCCATTGCAACTGATACTCTGTCTGAACAATTTTTGGGTCTGGTCTGGCAATAGGAGTGTGCCTGGCACCATACCCAGTAGATGGTTTGCTGGCTGCCACCTTATTTAAGAGGCTTATTCACTAGCACACTGTTCTCTGGCCTCTATCCAACTGGCCTGAAGGTTTGGTCCCAATGCCACAATGGTCTAGCTCATGTTATGGACACAGCCTGACTATAACTCAGCATGGGGTGTACGTGGGCCATACTGGAATTCAGCATGGGGCATGTTAGCTATTCGATGGCCTGCGCAGATAGCTCAGCAAAACTTCTGGACATTCATGCTTTGTTACCTGGGAGGAAGAAAAAATGAGACAAGGGGGGCAAATTCTGCTGATGTGTATCTTGGGAATACATTAACAGGACGAGGATGGAGGTGTCCAAAGGACCAGTGTGTTCAGTTGGCCCTTGCCAACCTATGATCCTTGCAAATGAGTGTGAATCCTAAATGATTCACTGAACAATGAGAAGGGAAAATCGCAAACAAGTGAGTTTCCCATGGTACCATCTCATTCCTAGAGGTTTTTCTACAGGCTGGAATACTTTGCCCATGACACCAAGTTGGAGGCTTGACTGTGTCACCTCTGCTTAAGCAAATCAGGACAGCTTGTGGAGAGTATCCACCTAGGGAGGTTAAGCTCAAGACTTTTGTCTGAAATGTGCTGAGGCACTCGAATCATGCCTTGGCCCTCATGGCAGCATTCTGAGGTTTTGACATGATTTTTGTACTTTCATCATCTTAACATCTCCAGATTTGCATTGCCATATTTACTGTAGAGAGTATCTTTAGGGCTGCGAGATAAAAACCCCTGTAGTATTCAGAGGTGTGATGGTTTCCAGGAGTGCTTGGTTGATTGTGAAGCAAATGTCTGGGACAGGGATCTTGGAGTGTTTTGGAAAAAAGGAGGCCTTGTAATTACTTTTGTCCTGCAGACTCAGAGAGCAGAAGAGGAAAGATCAGGGTGTGCCCAGGGATTGTGATAGAGGCAGGGAGCATGTGAGGGTGGAACAAAAGGCAAAAGGAGTGAGCATGGGACAAGAGCCACTGCAGCACTGACACTGGAAATGGAAGACAGGAAAGACAGGGGACTATGAGCTGGTGATGGTGAGCCACGGACAAATAGTGGACTGCAGCCATAGTGAGGAAGTTTTGTAGGCAATTTATGGCTCAGATATTCATTTGATGTCTGTCTGGTGGCCTTCAAGCTGGATATGGGACAGAATCCGCTGCCCATGCACACCAGCTGTGATATGCTGGATTCTCTCCATCTAGGCAGTGGCTCACAAAGCTCACTCTCTCTTATCCAACCTCTGCATTGCAATGGCTCACAGTTAAAGAGCTCACAGTGCTGAGGAAAGCTTTTCCAGCAGCGAGGCTCAGCTCTACCTCGGTTACAATACACAGCCCAGCCTGTAACACTCATGGACTTCACCACGGAGTGATGCTCCTGAGCTGTCTCATGCATGACAGCTACCTTTGTCTAGATATCTCCTCTTCTCTTGCATATGTAAATAAATTTGGATTGCAGGGAACTGTACTTTATGTACAGTTCAGAAAGCCGTAATTTATGTACACAATCAACCAGCACTGAGCATTGCAGAAGATTTGTGGTCATTAAGTCATTGAACTCAATTCTTCTCATTAGCCTGGAGGGGCAAAATGCACATGCAATAGTGCTTTAAGTCTTTCCAACATTTGTGTTCTTTCCTGTTCAGTGGTAGGTGCTTTCCCCCTGCTGTGATTGCCATGTCTCTATGAATTTCTACAGCATCTGAAATACTGTTTAAAGAATGGACAATCCATTTTCTGGATACAAGATATTACCACTGTCACTCCATGCAAAGTATCTTCCAAGGTAGCATTATATTATCCTGACACGAAAAGTAACCAGTCTGCTTGTTGACATACGTAATTATAAATTTTTATCGTTTGGATAATGTTTATCTAATTCTTAAATCCCTCTCAATTGATTTCCATCTTCCCTATAAATTTCTTGTTTTCTTTCGTCTCCCCCAGTCTGGGTGTCAACTGCTAATATAACTAATGTTTTTTTCTACTTCTGCTTCCAGATAACAGCTGAAAATGTTAAACAAACCAGAGCTCTGGCAGAACCCTGATAGACAATTCATCCAAACACATCATCTTACAACTCTGATAAAAGGATCTGTTGGATTTTCTTTTGGATGAGATAGTTCATTTGTATTTGCTGCATGTTAATGTGAGTAGAAAGCACTAAGCTCTAAACAAGGTAGATAAATAATTCCACTTAAGCTATTTTCAAGAAAGAGCGTTATGAAAAATAGAGAGCCATGGACAATCTGCATTGAGTGAGGACTCTGTTTGGACTTGGATGGTGCTAAAACAGTGTGTGTTTGCAAGTTATTGAGTAACAGGCAGTAGGAACTGCTGGGCTGTGGAGACTCTTGTATTGCCCTGTTTGACAGTAAAGAAATGGAAAGAATCGCTCTGAGACATCTCTTCCTGGGCTGACTGGTGCATCCAGAAGAAAAAAGGGAGTGAGAAGAACAATACCCATCTGCCCGTTCACAAAATTTGAATACAGGCTTTCACTTGGGTTTCTTTTTGACTCTCCCAAACATCATCAGTTGACATATTTTCCACTGCCATTTAAAAATGCTGCTTGGTAATAATAAGATTTATAAAAAGAATAAACAAGACAGCAAAAATATATTAAACAAATAAATCTGGCAGATTAAAAAAAGTGAGGCAGTGCCCATACTCTGTCTTCGCCTCACAGTTCAAAGCCAGTGCTGAGTGCCTCAACAGGCTGCTCGAATGGAAGTCACGAAGAGCACAGATTGCTTGGCAGAGCATCCGCCTCGCAGAGGCTTGTCTCTCAAGTTTGATGCTCAAATACTCCTTTCTTCGTGTAGGTCTCCCTGCATTTTGCCTGCTGGCAGGCAGGCTGCCTTTCGTTAGTGCCTCCATTCCCATCTAATTGTGTCCCTCGCTTTGGGCCTGATCCAAGGCCAATGGGAAGACTTCCGCTGGCTCCAGTCAACTTTTGGAGCAGCCTCTTTGAAAGGAAAGGCTGGCGAAAGGGTCGTGCAGAGAGCTATGAAACGCTTGTGCATGTTCTCTTTGAGCTTAATGGTGCTCTGTGCTCTGAAATGTTCATGTATGAGTGTAGGGTAGAAAAGGAAAAAGGAAAAAAAAGAAAAAAAGAATTGCTAAGCCAGGAGAAAGAGGGCAGGGGAACCTGATCCTGCACGAACTGGAGTGCAGCTGCATAGCCTTGAGCGTTATTGTGCATAGTAGCAAAAATGAGGCCCAAAAGGGGAACGCTTAACTAAGTACCTCAGCAGCACTACAAGATGCTTACACTAATGTCTCCTCAGACATGCCTGCTGTGAGGCTGGGTGGGAGTATTAAGGGATCCAGAGATTTAATGCTTTATGGTGGAAAGGACCAAAACAAGCA
The DNA here is from genome assembly GCA_013397845.1 of Melanocharis versteri. Taxonomy (NCBI): domain Eukaryota; kingdom Metazoa; phylum Chordata; class Aves; order Passeriformes; family Melanocharitidae; genus Melanocharis; species Melanocharis versteri. The sequence goes on from VZTG01006403.1 coordinate 695,814, forward strand.
TTTAACTTGCACCTGCACATGAGCCCCCGCTGGGACTGGCATGAATACATTCCTAGCATGTGTGATGCTGCATGGCCATGGCTTTTCAAGGGCCGGTGGATATTTTCTGGGCTAGCAAACACCATGTTTCTTGAGTTGTGGGGGTGATAAACAACATGATTTGCATTATAGGAAAAAGGCATTCCAAACGAAGATAGACAACAGCACACTGATGTCTGATAATAATGTGTTAGAAAAATACTGCTTTTCTACAATCAGTAGTGATAGAAAACAGCAAGACCTAAAAGTGATCAACAGTAAATATTATGGAATCAATGTTAGTCAATTGAGAATTTGCATGAAGCCGGGCGATTTCAGTAACATGATAAGCAGGAACATTTTTCCTAAAGTGCAGCTCAGGAATTTGAATTGCTCTTCAGGGATGCCATCTAACATTCTGTTCCTTTTCGGGCACAACTACATACAGGCACAGAAAGGGGAGGGTGAAACATATCTGTAAGTAGGATCTCTGCATCAGGCTTATGGTATATCTGGGTGTGCTAAGGCTGAGCTGGGTATATCTCTATTTGTTGCTGTCTCCCAGTGAAGAGAACCTGTCTGCAAATGATAATGTGGTCCTTCCTAGTAATGAACCCAGGACAGAAATTTTAAACAGCATGGCACGTCTGAGAGGAGAAAGAAATTTGCTCATGGACTGAACCTAGACTGGAGTTTTCCCATTCTGGGTTCAAGAAAACCAGCTGGGATGCTTGAAGGCAGCTGTCATGGACGGCAGGAAGAGTGAACTTCCTTTCCCCAGACTGGGGGCTCACATGGTCCTTAGCCCAAGGGTATAATGAAAGCTGAAGGAACTGCACTGAAAAACGTGATGATGTGGAAGGTTTTGCTGACTAAGAAACATTTGACTGTGAATGAACTCCATGGGGAACCCAGAGTTAGGCTCCACAGAAAATGAGAGGAAAGTCAAGCAAATATGGAAAGGAGAGGTAAAGAAATAGCCAAAGATAGTATCTAAAAGAGAGAGGAAAAATACAAGTATTAAGTCAAGTGGAAGAAAACTGAATGAAGACTTGGAAAGGAAAGAACCCTGAATTAATGGTTACTCTTGGGTGCTGTCATTTTATTTCATTTTCAGTCATTTTCAGTCAATTTATGTAATGCTACATTGCCTGTCTAGTAAAAATGTACAGATTTTTGGGGCTTTTTTTTTTATATTAACCTATGTTTGAAATGGAAATTAATGTTTTGTTGGCTCTGTTATTCAGATGCTTGCATTTGACACATATCTGCAGGCATTGTTTTGTCAGCAGACACTATGATAATGTTTTCGTGGTGCGCAAGTGTGTGTGTGAGAGAGACAGAGAGAGAGAGGGAGGAGGAAGAGGAGAAAGTGCAGATTTTCCCAAATGGGGGTCATGACCCAAAAGCTTAGTAGGTCAGAGATGAGAATTAAAAAAAAAAAAAGAAAAATTTCCTTTCTTCCACGGAGCAGAGACCGAATGAAAGAACGGCTGCCACACAATCGGCTTCTGCCCTCTATTTTTCTGTTCTCAGGAGGGTTTTTTTACCATCTATGCTAGAATGAAAAATACAAAGCCCTGGTAGCTTGTTACAGTTTAGGAGATGGGATGAGGACATTTTTCACAATGGCAGGAGCCTTTCTGCATGGCAAACAGGCTGCTTCTTGAAACACGCTTCAAAGTGCAGCTGTGCCCCTCCATGGCTCAGCGCTGCCAACCCTGTCATGACTTCACCATGCAGCACTGGTGCCTTGGTCATTGACTCTGTTGGCACAAGAAGGGCAACTGCACGAGGTATTCTGCTTTAAAAGCAAATGAAGCCCCCACAGCTCAATTAGTGGAAGAAATTCTTAGAGCTCTGGTGGTAGCAAGGGCAATAGGGGCTTCCCAAAGCCGGGGAGAGACACACACATGTTGCGAGCCCACCTGGCAGCCAGAGGGCAATTGCCATAAATGTCCAAGCCACTGCCTTCCCTGTGCTACTTGGTCCAGCAAATTCTGGTGGTTTCTAACAAGTGTAGACTTTATAATGTTTGAAGTGAGGATTGAAACAAAGGTCTGGGGGTTGGACATTCAAAATACTGTTGTTTGAATTGCCTAAATAAGGGTCCAGTTGCTTATTTTTGGCACACTATTAAACTTGCTGGAGTAACCTAGCACAATCTCTGCGCATGCGAGAAGTAATGTGGTGGTTGTTTGCTCAGAAGTATGTATGCAGCTTCCAAGAAAGCCAGCAGGGCTGCACATGTGTGTCTGTGGGAAAGAATTCCCATCTCCCATATAAAACACATAATTCTTGTACATTCACTGGAGAGACAATCCACCATTCCCTATCCATCAAAATGTTTTGTGCTAAGTGGTGGGAAACAGTCTGACAAACGGCAGGTGATTTAAAACTTCTTTGGTTGAAAATTGATGGCTATTCCAAGAAGGCTACAGTGTGCATCAGATGCTGATGCAAGACGTAAGCACCTGACCCATCTAATAAACATGAAAAGGACATGATGAGTGAGCCAGCAGAGGGAATGCAGATTGTGGGTCACACCTCATGCCAGGCGGGTCCCAAAATGAAGCCAAGTCTGCAGATCTGAGCAGCCCTTGTCTGGGCTGACCAGTGGATAATGTGTAAAAAGGGTGGGGTGGGACAGGCTTAGGGCTTCACACATGTATTGATGACATTCACTCTTCTTTGTGCAAATAGATATTTACATTAGACAGACTTGATGGTGGGTGGGTGCATCATTGTAGGAGGGAGCTGCCATAGTTTTGCCTAAATCCCTTCCTCCTCCCCTGCCCTCCCACCGAGTTTGGATTTATTTAACTGATGCAAACCTCAATGACACCTTGAGTGAGCTTTAAGTGATTGCACCTTACTTTGCATTGCAAGGGCCTGGAAGCACCATGATTCCGTAACTCAGCAGAAGGGAGCAGGTCTTTTCCCTGGAGACACAGTAACCTCCGTCTGAGGTGTATTATCTTTTTTATCTGCTCTCAACTGTTCTCTTACAATTGGTGAAATATATTCTGCTCTCAGTTTAAGTAAGTGGTTTTAAGTGATTTGCTTGTTCGGGGTAATTTATGCTGATCTCAAGTAGCCATATTTCTACACAAAATAGCACCTAACAAGCTCTTCATAGGTTTAATGAAAACTCGTTATAAAATAAGGCGGTAAGTCAAATTTAAAATCCCTGGCAGCAAATATGCACAAACCTGTCGATAACACTGTGCTTGTTTGCACTGTGCAAACAAGTACTTTGTTGCCTTTCATAATAAAATAAAAACATACTCATGTTTAAAGAACTACAACAAAATTGAAGGCTTCAGGATATAGTGGGTTGAAAAACAACCCATGATGCCTCTGAGAAGAAATACTTCTATTTCTTTAAATAAAAGGGAAAATGAAAAATGCCGTACAGTTTGAAATTGTGAATAGAAATTGCAGAAAATTACGATGTGAGTGTATGCATTTGTTGGTGTTGACTCAGAGAGGTCTTTTGGCTCTTCAGTGGCTCACAGCTGGAAAACGTTTAGAGATAGGGAGTCCTGTTATTAGTTTCTCCTATCATGTCTCATGGGTAACATCAAAAACACAATATGGCTTTACTCCGCTTTGTCACTCCATTAGATTTCCATTTAAACTTCCATCTTAGCATGAGCTTTAAAACAGAACCTTGATTTGCATATTCTCCTGTACTACCAAAAAAGCTGTGAGAACCATTACGAAAACACAAACACAGGTTTGAATTATGAGCATTTTCAGATGATTCAATTAGCTGCTAATAGGTGTTCACAGTGGTATGTTGTAATGGGAAGTCAGGTTGTAGTTAATGGTTACCATAAGTTAGAAGGGTGTTAAAAACAGCCGTCCTGTTTGGCTCAGCCATACAATCAGAGCTCTGTCTTACAAGTTAGCATGGCATACTGAACAGGCAGGAACCTGGGCTTTAGCTGGTAATTTTATTGCTTTCCCTCTGGTGCTCAGTCGATATGAATAGGAATGGCTCTGTGGAACTGCGCAAAGAAGAGCCCAATTAACCCCCGATGGTCCTCTGGAGGAATTTTGCGTCCCTGTAGGGTGCTTGTTACTGCAATTATGTTTTCCATTATGGATTTTCTTTGGAATGTGCAACCCGCACACAAGAATCAGATAGCAGCGGGCATAACTTAGTTCGTCACAAGCATGAAGAATGAACTTGTTGATGGCTTAGAATATTAAAACACAGTAGCCACAGTAGAAAGCTAGAGAAATGGAAAGGAGACTCATCATCTGATCTTTCCATCTGTGCCACATTTCAAAGATAATTTCACTATTCTGTCCAAACACGTGCTGCAGTGTTACAGAATGTTCTGTCTTAGTCAGGATATTAAGTGGCACATGATTATGAAAGGAATGGATATTACATGAAAAACACAGCGTACAGAAAAAAATATATGGGGGTATTAACCGTTGCAGGCACATTCACATACCAGCATGTATAAATACAGTGGAGGCGTGACTTGCAATATATCTGGTACTGAATCTGCTGATCCTACTAATTAATATTTATTTTTTGTGTTACAACAGCAACCAGAGATCTCAATTAAGGTTCAGCTGAGCTTATTGCTGTACACGTGTAGCAAAAGGCAGGCATTGGCCCAAACAGCTTCCAGTCTTTCCAGATGGCATAAATGAACAGGGATGGAGACAAGAGAAAAAATTTAAACTTAGCCAAGGGTGTGCCAAGCTGAAAGTGTGATCCTCAGGTCTGGGTGAGGCGTCTGAACTTCAGAGGTGATACACAGGAAGAATAAGGCATTTAAGGCAAGGAATGGCAGCAGTTACGTAGCACGATGCCAGCTAGCTGGTAAAATGTGGGCAAGGTTTATTCCTCAGACCATCCTCTTTCCCCAGGCAGGATTTACAGTCTAGAGACCTTTTCTGCAGCCAAATATCACAGCCGTGTCCCTAGATGTAAACTCCGGCCAAGGTTAGGGGACAGCTGGCTGCATGCAGTACCACTGGTGGAGAACCTCTGAACTTGCATCTCTCAAAGGAGCACTCAGGGTTGAGAGGGCATCTTCAGGAGATGAGAAGTGATGTTGTCTCTCAGCCCAGCTAGTGCATTTAACCTGGGACAGCATAATGAGGAAGACTTGGAGAGCAAAGAGAGAGGAGATTGGAAGCTCCAGCTCCCCATCCCAACCCAGCTGTGCTAATCCTCCCTCGTTCCAGACATTTTTCCTCCCCCACATCCCATTACTGGAACAGAGTCCTTGGGGCAGCCTACTGAAAATGAGTGGAGGGCCTTACAAACTGGAAAACATGAATATTGAAATAAAAAGTTAGTGAGTGAATGTGCCAGGGGCAAGAGGAGGAAGACTGAGCAATGTGCCTGAGAGGCAATTTAGCAGGGAGGGGCCAGGCCTAATTAATCTCTCGGATGAGGAGGTGGGTCAAGCAACAAGTGTAGCACTGAGCATGCCTCAGGCTGAGCCTCGCTTTCAACACCTGGTTTATTAATACTCAGGGAGCAGTGGCACTGTGTATGGGGAAAGACTGGGTTTGGGGTGTGGTGGTGATCATCTCTTCTTCCTCCCTTAAGCAAAGATGTCCCATGCAGCCAGGCCAGCATAGCTCTTCAGCTTAAGAGGCAGCCATGGCAGGGGCTTTAGTTGCACCATTGCAGGCTGTGAAGTTGCATGTAGGGATTGACTGCACTAGGTGGGAGTGCTGCTATAACACAGAAATACTTATTAGGGGGAAAGAGGGGAAAAACTCTTTAGGTTCTGGACCACAATCCTGACGTTCAAAGCAGAAGGCTGAGCTGTATTGCTAGTTGTAAGTCCACGAGGCTCTGCCACAAAATAAGCCGAGACAAGATCATCCGTTTCCACTGGAAAACATAGGATTGAGATGCATGGTTTTAGAAAAGTGCTGGCCTTTCTTTAATGTGTCACTCCAAGGGTATTGCAGCTGCAAATGTAGCTGCTGTTTCTGCTGACTCTGCTTGGCTGGGTCAGTGTTTTAGGCAAGAACAACCTATGTGTATGAAGACTTGCTTGCTTCTTGATTAAAAAAGAAAGCTGGTCTGGAACATGTTGCATCTCCTCAGGCCCTAAAAGTGGCAGATAGAAAGAAATGGGCTAAAAGTCTGAAACAACAACAGCAAAGCCCCTGTGAACTTGCAGCCACAGCATGAATGAGCAGACAGTAGCTACAAAGCCCTTGCCCACACATAGAAATGGGAGAAGTTGACAGATCATTCTGCTCACTCACTGTTCCTGCTGTGAGATTGCTTCTTTCTAAATTTTCTAATGTGTGAGCTCAAGGGCTTGTTGCTTCATCTTAATGTCACTTAATATGACTTTGGTCTCAGAGATTTGGAAATGCTCTTGTAGCTTTCAGGGCTGGTTAAAATACAGCCTGGAAGGACTTCATGAACGCATTTGGAAATTTTTGGAACAAAGCCTAAGGAGGTAGTTTAGCTCTGTGGATGTTGAGAGAGCCAGTTACATTTCAGAAAGCTTCACAACTGGTTTCAAGGGGGATATTAAAAAATTTGAGAAGGTTCAGGGGAAAGTTACAAAAGCAACCGAGTGAAAAGAAACAAACCAGAAAAAATCCCTCACGACAGCAAAAGCTGGGAGGGGAGTTCTACTTATTTAGCTTTCAAACCAGTCCCTCGCCACAAGTTAAGGATACCTCAGTAGGATCAGCGATGTAATAGGAAGGGTTCTGCAGTTCGGTAGACTTGTAACAACAACGTGTTGTTGGCCAGGAGTTGAAGCTAAGCACCTTCAGATTGAAAACCACGTCCACATTTTTAACAGTGAGGGTGATTTACCATTGGAACAGCTTACTAGAGATTGTGGTAGATTTTCCACGATTGCATGTTTATTGTGGTTGTTGTTCAACCACAGCTATGGAACTTCAAATAAGAATTACTTAGCATAATCTTATAGTCTGTGTTGCTCCAGATGCCAGACAAAATGATCTCAGTAAGTCCCTCTGGCCTCAACATCCAAGCATTTGTGTAGGATGGGGAAGTTTATTTCAGCATCCTAGAACAACAACTGCCACAGGTGCTGACGTGGCTTGTAAGGCTTTGAGTCTCCAGGCACACCACCTCAAATCCAAATAGGTCAACCAGGTCTGAGGGGGACTGTATTGATGAGGCATTGAAACATAGAAAAACTGCACTTAATCAACATATTCTTGCGTGAGTGTGCTACCTGCAAACTGGAGCTGTGTTACCAAGATCTCAAAAGAGTGTCTTTGGTACTAGGAGAATAGGTTTAGTCTAGACGACTGTTAAGAAAAGGAGTGAAGCCCTCAGAAGTGAAGTTGACTTTGCACAGTTTGTGCTCTGTTTCACAAAGCTAGTGCTGCTGAAATGAAGCTGCACAGCTGCTGACAGGCAGGATGGAACGCTGAAGACTTTGATCAAAAAACAATTTCACATTTAGGTCCCACCCCTTTGGACCTGGTAGCAGGGTCAGAAACACTACTGAAGAGACCTAGGCAGGAAATTTCTGCATAGCTTGTCTTTCTGAGCCAGAATCTCATTTACTGTTTTCTAAGGAGAACCCTTTGAGCTTCTGACAGCCTTTGAGAACACTGGAGGGTGACTTGGGACTGTGGCCCTCAGGTTACCATCTCATTTTACATTATACACATATCCTCAGAGGGGTAGTATTTGAAAGGAAAAATGGTACAAAGTCTTTGAAAGCAAAGCTGCAGAAAAATTTTATCTTACAGTTCAAATCTGCCTTTGAAGCCAGAAAACTCCAACCCGCTATGGCACTGTGCAAACAGCATCTGATGTTATCCTTCAGCTGGCCACAGAGCAAAGAGGGACAGATTGTGCACAAATGGGTTTTGCCTGCAAAATTGCACTTGCCTGTAAAAGTTACACTCGTGCCAGCTTCTCTGCAACAGTGACAGTGGATGCATGCTCCTCTGAAACCTTCATCTGTGCGGCTCCCCTGCCTTTCCACACAAGCTGCTCTTCGTGTGGCAGTCTCAGCAAGCTGCGGGGCTGCAGCAGCAAAGCAGAGGTCAGCGAGCTAAAGCAAACAAGCCCGCACACCTCCATGCTCAGCAAACCGCCTGCCAGGGCTTGAGGCAGAGACCAGCGCACAGTTGATGTGCTGACAATTCCCTGCTTTATTCTGCTGCATTACGTGGAACCAGAGTCCCAATGATGAGAGGGTGAGCAGCTTGTCTCCACACTGGGGTGTCTGTGGGTGAATTCAGAAAGATTTCTGTATCTTGGGCTTTGTATCAAGAAGCAGGACAGCTGGAAAAGGTATTGGAGCAAATATATTCTAATCAAAATAGTTGTGCTCCTGAGGATGCTAAATCTTCTTATAATCATTTATGAAATCAAAGACTGACTTCCTTTCTAAGTGGAAAGTTGCTTTCACCAGATGGGGTGGGAAACAGGGGACTGAACCTGATTAAAAAAAGATCACCGTTAAATGCCATTCTCCAGGAGAGTGACCTGCTGAAATGAAAGAGATTTATATGTGAGATTTAAATTGTCCTTGGTGTGGGAAGTCTATGCCAGAGGAAAGTTTGTTTGATAATTACACTGGGAATACAGGAAGGAAAGACTAATTCCTGTGCTATAAGGGAGGCACGGGTTGACAAGTACAAGAGAAGTGCAGGAATCCACATATGATTATTTATTAGGGAATCCCACCTAGGTGTGCGTGGCTGTGTGCAGTACGGAGCAAAAGAAACATGTGGAGATGTAGAGCACAAATTCCTCGTGCCTACAGGGAGGTAGAGAGGAAAGACTGATCATGTGCGATTAGACACCGAATGCTGGCTCTCAGGAAACAGGGGGTCAGTTCCTGCCTTGGCTGCAGGCTTCCTAGGGCTAGACATTTAATATCTTTGGTCCTGGCTTTCCATCTGTAAAAAGGGAAGAACATTTCTTTTGGCCTTATTTGTTTTGGTTGTAAGATCAAGAAGACAAGTCTCTCTTCCAGCACGCGCATGTGCAGTGCCCAGCATGGTGGGGGCTCCCCTTCTCCTTCGAGCTGCTCAGTGTTATGTTGATAGCAGTGTCTAAAGGGGAGGAAGAGACTGGGAACAATGCTACGTTATCAAGAGAGCCTTTGCCTCTGGCAAGACAGAGAGCTCTCTTTCTGACAAGGAGGGGTATGGAAAAGGATGGAAGTTGAAGACAGGAGATAGGAGATAAAAGGTTGGGATGGGAGAGTAGCTGAAGTTGAAGGTTGAATCTTCCAAGTCCATCGAGGGATTATTTTGAGGGAGATTATGAGAAACTGAAGTCAGCCTTTGTAGATGAAGCTTGGTAACAACTGGGTTGGCACAGCTCATGAAGCCCTTGTCACTTTGTATCAGCAGTACGAGGGTGGGATCACACCCTGTGGGAGGCCAGGAGAGTGCAGGCAGTATTCTCCGTTAGGAAGGGTCTTGAGGCGAGGTTCAGTGTGGTTGTCCTGCCATGACTCTTCCCCCTGATATGATCCTTATTGTTACACGAGCAGTGCTTCGGGGCACCAGGATAGCGAGGCAGAGTGAAGTGCAGAAGGTGCCTGGGATGAGAGACTCTTCCTATCCACAAAGACACCAGAGGGATCTTATCCTGGTCAGGTGTCTTGGGCTGTTTCCAGTTCAGGCTTGATCTATTTAGTTGTGGAGTTGGCAGTTTCAAAAGGGAGTTATGTGATACTCTGGTGTGAAAAGGCTGGTGAGGGAGAGATGGAAAGGAAGAAAGTAACAATGGAGGTGCTCCTGGTGTGTCTCTGAACTGCTGTTCTCCACAGTGTGGGCTTCTCATGATGCTTGTGGAAGGACAGGGGTGTCTGCGAGTCTCATGTCAGATCCATGGTCCTAAAAAATGAGCAACCCACTCCAGTCTGTGCTCTAAACTGGAATTCTGAGACTGGCCTGCCTGACAGGGCTCTGTCAATGCCTGTGGGTTTGTCTGACACTGGAGATAGACCCCCTCTGTCGAGGGAATGTTGATGATTGTTATTATTTCTAATTTGTTTAAAAACAAGTGTACCAATGTCTCATCCAAATCTTAATTTAGAAATTAAATGCACCTTCACTTGTAGGGAAAAAAGAAATCTTAAAAAAGAAAAATGAGAGACCGATAAAAAGGTTATTCCTTCGATATGTCAGGAATTGCTAATTTGCCTTCTTTTCCTCTCTCTCCCTTTCTCTGTCTCTCCCTCTCTGGAAGACCTGCCTAGTTATGAGTTTGGGAGTCTCAGGACTTGTCTACACAGGGAGATTTATCGGCCTAATTATGCCAGTGTAATCAGGCTGATAAATTTGCCTGTGTATGCAAGCCTTAATTTTAAAAGCTCCATTGTCTATGAGTGCAAACCTAGTGAGCAGTCGTGTTTTACGCCCCTGAACTGTGCTTGCCAGCTGTGGGCTGACTGCCGAAGTCTTTGACCGAGTTTCCTCATTTCAAAGCAGTGGGGTTCTTTGGATACTAAAAGCCTGCATTAAATTAAACAGGAAAGTATCAAAGGAGTCATATTTTGCTGAAGCAACTTGCAGTTTCTTGTGAAATGTATTGACAAGGGTATATAAGTCACTGCTGCCTCCTGCCTGGTGGAATGTCAGACCTGCTCCCGTCTGCATCTGTCTCTGGTCACTGGCTTAGCCACACAACTGTTACTGCTAACAGAGATTCCCCTTTAGGTTAGGGATGAAAAACTTGTGGGTTTGAAGGTGAATACCCAGAGATCTGTTCTTCGTGTGATATAGGTACATGCTAGAGGTGATACTCAGAGTCACAAAGTTTCGTGCAGCACGTGGATTCTGTTTTCTTACACGTACTTGTCTTCTGTGCAATCAGAGTCATTGTCAGGGAGGTAGAAAAACTCTGGGCAGTTTTGGAGAAAAAGAGTGTAGTTATGTAGCTGATTATCTATTTCTCTACACCATGGCTGTATACAAAAACCTCTCAGTCTGCACATACAATTAGCTAGACAGCTGTGAAGCTGGGTATTTCCAAAATGAGCGCACAATGTGGTCTTGTGGCTCGGGCTAGATCACTTCTCCACAGCTCTTTAAAAAAGCAAAAACCTGAATGAGTTAGACTCCATTACAAAATGAGCTGGCTGAAATAATAGTCATTCCCTTCCCAAAAACAGGTACTGACCAAAAGAAAGGAATGAGTTGGTTTCCATGTGCAGAGGAGTTTTGCTAGCGGACACTTTGTCCACGGGCAAAGATTTGCATTTCTCTGGCTGAAAAACAGGAGAGAGCTCCTCAAGAGCATGGGCATAAGGAACAAAGTTCTAGAAAGTGATGTGTATTAAAAATAGTCCTGAGAAAATTGGGGAGGAAGAGCCTCTGAGCAAAGGCCTGACCTAAAATAGGCTGAATTTGTGAGTGATGATCCACATATTTGTGTTTCTTTTCCAGTGTGGGAGACTCTCAGGTGTATCCATGTGCATGTAGAATTACAGGATGTCACTGACAGACTTGCACATTGATGTCCTGGCCCATGTAGTGCTTGCACAGAGCTGTGTATCCTTCAGTCAGAGAACTTTGTCTGTTGGGTGCCTGCTGTGTTTTCTTCCTACTGGAGATGTCTCCTGAATTCCTGTGGATGGGTCTGGATTTAGCTGATATTTACATTATTTGCATTTTCCAATTCTTAGCCCATTTAAGATGGCTTTGTGCTCAGATGGACTTTGGGACCTGGTTATGGTGCAGCAAATGTGGGACTTAGGGAGGAGCAACCTCAATTTGAAGTCCTGGTGGGCTAAGTTGGGCAGCAGCACAAGTCAGGTTACATGTGGGTCAGAGGAGGAGGAGATGCATGTCCAGTTTCACCTTGAGCTTCCTCTAAATCACACCAATAGACAGGTACTGATTCCCTCTAGCAGGACTAGATATTTTCACATTTTCCGTCCCTGAACTGGGTAGGGTACCTCTGGGAATGGAAAGTGTGAGCCTGACCCTGCTGGTCACACACCCTTAGGAAAGAAAGCACAGGGCACACCTCCCACCACTCATGCAGGGACACATTTTGCCATTGAATCAAGAATCTCCATGAGCTGCAGACCCAGTGAAACATGGTTTACTTGTGTCTGTAGGGTGTACTCTGGTCTTGTGAGAGCAGAGCTGGTCCTGCTGCCTTTCCTGAGTTACATTGTCAATTTCTTCTATGTGGATGTCTGTTTTCCAGACCTTGTGAGAACTTTGTGTCTCGGGAGGTATTTTCCCCTCTGTCAAACCTGGCTGAAACTGGAAAACAGGTTGTAAAATTACTAGGGAGTCACAGGCACCCATGCCTTAGACACAGCCTGTGTGCATGATTCATCCATTTAATTTTTATAGGTGGTGCTGAAAGATATCATTGAGATGCAGATCCAAATTGTTCACAAATGCCCCGGTGAGTGCAGCAGGACAAGTGGAAGATGAGAAACAACATGTCGCTGTAGCAGACGAGCGTAGGAGGGGCACAAAGTAGCTGTTGGGTGACGGGGGATGGTTATCAACGGGATTCTCTCAACGGGAAGCGCGTCCTCTGTGCCCAGGAATTTGAGAGCTGTAGGACGCCTGATTTCGGAAAAAAAAATGTTTTGCTACTGACAGGAAAGGGCTCGTGCTTTTTGGAGTCCCATTCATCTTCCCAGTATGAGAAATCGTTTCGTAAAGGAAAGAGATTACCTAATCGTGCCTTGGCGTTTTCCTTTGTCCGCTTATCTCACATTTCCTAGCCACTGATGGATAGGTAAAATCTTCCAGCCACGACGAGATGGAGTGCTATGTATGTGGGTTGGTATGCAGAGCTGATCCAACAGGACTTCTCCGTGCTCCGGCGACGGTAATGTGTGTTATTGACAGAAGGGTCTAGCAGCAAGGTGCAGCGCAAACTTTTTCACATGTGAAGGTGCCAAATGGAAATTTTTGAGATTTTTTCCACCACCATTTAAAAGATTCTCCTTCTCGTCTGTTGCACACTGATAAGTGAAGTAAGATCTCATTAATGAACCATGGTTAAAACCTTTTTTTCTGTTTGTTACAGTAATCTCTGTCTTAAATTCTTTTTATTTGAAACTGTCTATGTCACTGTGATCTGTGCAAAGTTGAAGACAATAAGAATCCTGGAAAGACTGAAGGTTATCTTGTTTACCAAATTCTTATATACCTAATGTAAATAATTTAAATTATTCCTGTACCAGCCAGATGCTCCACACAAATCAGGGTTCTTTTGGACTACAAATTATATAAATACATGGTGAGAGGCAGCTCCAGGCCCAAAAATATTACAGTATAAACATCCTGGCAATAATTGACCAACAGCTCTCTGTAACCTTAAAATACCTCATTTTTGCTCTTGTGATAAGGTCAGTAATGGTCCTTCCCCAGGTAATTCCAGAAATAAAATTACAGTATGGTGTACTGGTGTTTTACTGGAGAAGTGTTTCAGAACTCTGTTTCATTAAAGAGAATCCCAGTACTATATCTCTATTTTTACTAAGCTTGTGCAATGGAGAGTTTTATCTTTATTCTAGATGAAACAGCATCTAAGAGCATTTGCACTTCGAAAAGTGTAGAGAAAAATTTGAGTTTCCACATCTGGGCTGTGTAGGGCTCAAGACAATTTATTCACTGTGTTTGGTTGAGAAATTAATTTTTTGAATCTCTTATGTATAGCAACATATAAACTAAGAGCTCCTTTTTGGAGAGTATTTTTGCAATGAATCGGTACTAAAAATCATAAGACATCCCGGGGATTTTACTAAACTTTCTCAAACATTAAGACTCATGAAAAGTTTAATGGTTTGTGTGATCTCATATTTGATAGCATGCTCTGGGACTGTTTTTGAGCCCTCTAAGCAGTCTAATAATTTTATCCCCACTGCAATAATGATATATATTTACTTTTCCAAGCAAAATGTGCTGTTCCCTATAAACTGTTACAATTTACATCTGTTAATTTGAACTAGTTTAAAGTTACAATTTTAACCCAATTAGATTATTTTCTAATAATGTGATTATTTCTTTATAATTGTATTTGAAACAGGTAAAACACAGTTCCTAGTGGTCTTCTAGAAAAAGCAAGTACAATGAGAAAGGGTACCTGCACTTTATTCCTTACACAGTACAACTTTGCTCTGTTTCTCTGCTTTTCCACTAGTTTATAGCTAATACTATTCCTCACAGAACATTTTCACCCTACTTTTTCCTTGTAGATGTAAAACTGTGTTTTATTTTATTTTGACATCTGTAGCATTTTCCCTTCAGCTGCACAGCTTTTCACTGCAGCCAATGTGCCACATAACTTCTCTTACGCGTCTCCCAAAGTCCTGGGGGTCAGGCTGGAAAGTGAAAAATGCAGAGATCTAGGAATGGCTCAGCCAGCTGAAAGTTACGGGAAGGGAAAGGCTCCAGTTTCACTGAAGGAAAGAAAAAAAAAAAAA
>VZTG01006403.1:710258-725895 GCA_013397845.1 Melanocharis versteri
CCAGTTTCAAGGAAGAAAAAAAAAAAAAAAAAAAAAAAGAGAAGAAGAAGAAGAATGGCTCCTTTCAATGCAGACGGAGGCAGTCTGGCTGAGAGTCAGTGAGGTTTAAAAATCCAAGCGGTCCAATAACTGAAAATCTGTATAGATTCAAAGTAATATTTTAAATATTGAACAAGTGCAGATAAAAAAAAAAAAAAAGCGTGATGGTTTTTCCATTCTCCTGGTGCATATAGCCAACCACGTTCCGAAACCAGGCAGTATTTCTTTTCTTCAAACCCTGAGCACATGTGGCTAATCCAGTTCGTGTTGTCAAAGGATGTCCGTGAAAATGTCCTGTTGAAGTAACTCCTTCAGCCACTTCTCATTGGAATGGCAGTGACAGGGGGCTGTTCCTGGTTGAAAACCCTGAAGATGTTACTGTTGTTATTTTGTTAAAATATAAGTGTTGCCGTTAAGAAATGGATGCTGAGCCAGGAGTCCCACAGGGCTGCAGCCATTAGCATCTCCAGGGGAATTGCCTTTGCTGACAAGGCCAGTTTGTGATTTCATGACAAAGAAAATAACATGGTAACTCAGGGCCTGGAGCACCTGGTTTGTGCAAGAAGCTGCCTCTCCTCCTCCTTTTTCATCCCTCTCCTACATTTTGGATCTCTATGTCTGTCCGTTTACCTACTTTTCTCTTCTTTTATTCACTATTCCAGATCTTTCACATCGTCCCAGACAGGCTCCAGAACACTATACGAAAATGTAGGGAGAGGGCAAAAGATCAGTGAATAAAGCACTGAGTACTTACCTCTTAGAGCCTGTTATACTGTCAGCTCAAAGTTAAAGTGCAATAAATCTGGTGGTCTCACGTTGGTCCCCTGTGTGCTGCAGTCCACCTCATAAAACTACTACATAATTAAGTACAGTGCAATACAATTGGCAGTCTCTGCTCAGCCCAGGCCTAGCAGCAAGCACATAAACCCACTCCTGGTCCCCGAAGGTGGAGGCTGGAGGTGACAGGGAGGCGGGGAGCAGCTTTGGCTGCCAGTGCAGCTCTCCTGCCTTCCTGTGGGGACAGGGGAGATGGCGTTCCTGGTGCTGATACAGCCCTGGAGTGCACATGTGCAGAGAAAGAAAAGATGAGACTTGACAGAGCAGGTGACGCCTGCAGAGGAGTGGAAGCAGCCTGGTGAGGGTGGTTTGGCTGGGGCTGTAGGTTGGCTGACAGTGACAAATCAGGGATGCTTCGTGCTGGCTGGGGTGACCCCCTGGGACGAACCTGGAGTGCTGAGCAGCTGCCTCAGGTGGGTGACAGCTTGGGAGGCCCCTGTGGAGAGCCGAGTGCTGGCACAGGACTTTCTGGGATGATCAGCCCCACTGCCTGTGTGGGTATGGTGCAGCAGCCAGTGCTACTGCAGAGTGGTGGCCCTGGATCCCAAGGGTGTCTGAGCAGCACCTGCTGCGGATGATGAAGAATCCTCCAGGAGCAGAGTGGGGAAACAGGGAGCCTGGCTAGCAGAGTTCCATCTTTTATCTTCCTTTGTTTCCTTGGTTGCCTTTCCTTACATAGAGTTCCGAATATAACGAACTTCAAATTTTTCTACATAAGCAGTTTTCCTGTTTGGAAAGAAGCCGTGCTGCCCAGACTGTCTGAAGTCCCCTTCATGTCTGTGCCTGGGGTATTTTGTGCTGCTCTACAGAACTGTGAGGACTTGCAAAATCTCTGTCAGGGTTTGAGCGCACTTTTCTCTTTAAGAGAAGGTTCTTCGTGACTGTGCAAAAGAGAGGTGTGTGTTACTTTCCGGGAGTGGATTAAATCTCTTTATTTTTTAAAAAAATAAAAGAGGAAAAAAGAGAAGTGCTTAATTCTCAGCGAGGCAGGTTGGCGAGCTCCAGCAGCCGCGAGCGGCCGCATCCTGCTGGTGCCCTCTAGTGCTGCGCTCTCTGCCTGCAGCCACCGAGCTCCAAAGTTGCCTGTCAGGGCGGGGAGAGATGATTTTTGAGCTGTATCTGCGCGTTTCGGGCCAGCAGAACCGGGGAGTGGGGTGATGGTGGTGGGGTGGTGGCGTTGGGGGTGAACCTCTGAATAGCAACGACCCTCAGTTTTCATTTGCATTCATGGTGCTGCTGCTTTTCCCTCAGCGGATATGTGCTTTTCCCATGTCTGTGTCTATGCAGTGATTTGGCTGTTTTGGGTTTATCTTGGGTTTATTTTGAGCACTTTCACTGTGTGAGCAGCTGATCCTGGTCTACTTCATGCCTCAGGTGAATTTTATTTTCCAGGCTATAGCTCTTCATAGAATCAGAGTGGTTGAGGTTGGAAGAGACCTCTAGAGGTCATCTGGTCCAACCCACCTGCTCATGTAGGACCACCTAGAGCCAGTTGCCCAGAAGCATGCCCAGATGGCTTTTGAATACCTCTAAGGTTGGAGACACCACAAACTCGCCATTCCCATGTTCTGCTACCCCACGGTAAGACAGCGTTTCCTAAAGTTCAGAGGGAATCTCAAGTGTTTCAGTTTGTGCCAATATCCCAAGGACAGGGTTCCTGGTTCTGGTTAGCAGTCCTATCACTGGACTGCACTGAGAAGAGTCTGGCTCAATCCTCTTTGTGCCCTACTATCAGGTATTTATATTCAGTGATGAGATCTCCCCGGAGCCTGCTTTTCTCAAGGCCGAGCATCACTAAACCTTTCTTTTTCACTAAAGAGTAGGATGGAAATTGTCACCGATAGGTACCTAAAATACTTTGGAGGGTTTTGATCTGAAAATTCTCAGTCCTGTGATGTGAAGAAAATAAAATATATCTCTAAAAGCTCATCATACTGCTGGATTGTCTTGATCCACCCATGACTCCATATCTGCATCAAGCTTCATGGCTGGACCTCCTTTCACTGTAGATAGGACTGAGTCACACACCAAATATAAAAAGCTCAGAGGCTGAGAGGTTCAAGATCTGTACTGAGAGTCAGCTCCAAAATGTATCCCAAAATATCATACTGAGGGCAGGACATTGGCCTTCTAATTCTTACAAGAAGTTTTTAACCGGAAGTATACAAAGGAAACCAAAGTTACTGACCTGTTTTTACAGGAAGCAAACTTTTTTGATCAAAGTCACTTTTGGTAGTGGGGGAGAAGTATTTTGAATGGTCAAACAGTAGATTTCAGCTGTAAAGCTCACAAAAGTCCTCTTCTCTCTGTTCGTTTCATAATAGGTAAGCTGCCCATGTTGTGCTTTGGCCAGATGTTACCAATGAACTGTTTATTTGCAACACTCATCTCTGTTAAATTATTGCAGTGAGCTTTCACTAGATGGTCCTGGGTTTGGAAGCCTTTTCGTGAGCTGGAGCACAGTTTTAAGCTCTGCTGAAACCCTGAGTGAATGGTGGGAGCAGTGGGGTGTATGGTGTGTACATGGACATCACCCACAGTGACTCCAGCTCATGTGAGCAGCCCTCGCTCCTCCACAGTACTTCCAGGCACCACCCTGACCTTCTCCCTGGCAGAGGGGCTGCTTTTTGACACAGGCACAGAAGGCAGCAACTCCAGGACTGTTCCTGGCCATGGGTCTGTTCTGGCACTCATGGCAGCCTGATGTTCTCAGCATGAAACAGCTGCCTGCTGGATGAGCTCTGGAGCTGCACCTGGATGGAGTGACTTGTTGGAGGCACCTGAGTTGGCTTTGAGTTCGTTTAGACAGCTGAATGCACCGAGTTTCAAGAAACAGAATTAGGAGCGCAAGTCCCATTAGCACCATGCTTTGCTGGAGCTGATTGGCCCTCTGAGGTGTCCCAGGTGAGCACTTTGTGTGGCACCTCACAGGGATGACATGCTGGGTATGGCTGTGAAGGGGCCAGGTGTGCTGCAGGTATCTGTGGCAGGTGTCAGCTCCTCCACATGCCTTGCAGAGACCCCAGGTCAGGAGAGGACAGACAAGAAACGAAGAGACGGTGTCTTGCAAGACTGACCGCAGGGCTAGTTTTGTCTAGCAGGAGGTGCCAGAATGGTAAGACTTGCTGTCTGAGTCCGGGATTTGGTTTCCTGAAAACGAGTGCTGGTGTGCAAATCTGAATTTTTCCAGATTGCCCTGGGACAGCATTAGGCCTGATTGGAGCAAACAAGATCAAGTCACAGTATCCATGTGAAGTGTTTCCTTGTAAAATTACAGTAGCCTTATGCAGTTCTTGGGTGAGATAATCAAACTCAGGCTGCTGAAGCAAAGGTACCCGCTGTCTGAGACACAGCATTATTGTAATTTGGGACTGGAGCTAAGGCCCATTTTGGTGGTTTCAGTCCCCTTTGATAGCACAGAGCGAATTCAGACCAAGACAAAAAAGCAGAAGGTCTCTTTGCCCTGTAAAAGTGCCTGCTTTGGAGGTTTCTTGCTGCCGTTTTCTGTCATGACGTAGTGGACATTGCTGTGGGAAAGGGGTTGTAGTAAAGGCTGCCCCAGGAAGCCAGGGACCAAGTGCCCTTTGGTCCCAAGAAACCCTCTCTGGGCTCTTTTCTATCTGAAGATTGCCCTGGCAGGCAGGAAAAAATTATGTGTGCGTACCTCCGTCCTGTGAGGGTGCACAGAGGGTGGACTGAGCACTGCAACACACGATGTCCATCAGGATTTTGAGTTCATCTATATTACAGGTTAATGTAGAGGTGTCAAAGTAAAGTGCAATATGGATCAACTGTACATTTACTTTTGGGACAGGGTTCCTAGTTCTGGTTAGCATAATCCATTCTCCAAGTGGATTCCTGATCAATTTTTCCTGAACAAGGTCCTGTAGAGAAATGCCTTTGAGATATCTGCTCTCCTATGCTCTGTGGGACTAAGAATCAGTGACAGATACATGAAGCTGACACCACAAACCTGTAAATGCCAGGATGAATTTCATGTTGGGCTAAAGTAAGGGAACATTCCCTGTAATTGGTCTAAAAATTTGTATGTGTGTGTGCATGTGTGTGTGTACGTGTGTGTTGGCTGAGTTTCCCTGTGATCCAGATCTTTTAAAGCTTGACTCTACACAAAAACTCCATTATCTGTTCCTATCTACTAAAGTAATTTCATTCCTACTCTTCTTAATAATTCCATGTTTTTTCTGGAAAATACCTCTAAAATGATAGCTCTCACCGAGATGAACAAGAACCCTTCCATTGATGGGAGATATGCGCAAGAGAGACAAACATTTTTTAAAAACAGGTTTGAAGGCATTCTGTATTTCCTTTCCCATTTGATAGATGTCCATGTGGATACTAAATGAATCATAACCTCTTTGGGCTGTTGCTCCAAGAAGTTTGTATGGCTGGCACAGAGATGGTGGTGAGGAGCTGGTGTTGGTGGGATGGGTACCTGCCTTCTGTTCATGGGTGGTGGAGCCCGCTGCCTAAAACAACCCTGAAAGCCAGGCTTTTTAACCCATGGCAAAGGTTTAAAGACCCCAGCAGACAGGCGGGGGGTGGGGGGGGCGTGCCATCTGAATGTTGACATGCTGGGTACTGGATTTTTAATGCCTAACCCCGAACTTCCTACCTCATTGGGTTGCTGGGTGTTTTTTTGGCAGGGCTCTCTCGCGACTTTAACATTCTTGTAATACGGTTTTTGTTGTGTGGATACTGCCACGCTGTCAGCTCGACACCGAAATGCCATAAATCTGGTGGTCTCGTGCCTGTCCCCCGTGTGCTGCAGCCCACCTCGTAAAACTGCTGCTTAATGAAGTACAGCACAGTACAATTGGCAGCCTCTGCTCGGCGGCGAAGGCTGAGCACATAAACACGAGCCTGCCAGGCTTGTGCTGGGAGGTGCAGCCAGGGACCTTCTGCTGCTCAAGTGGGGAGAAATTTCTAAGCAGAGGTGACTGAGAAATCTCTTTAAAACTGTAGAAAAATGTTTTATAAATTGTTAAAAAACCTACCCCCTCTAATCACAGGCCAGCGTTTCTGGGCCTGCTGGGGAGACGACACCTTTCTTTGAATAAAAGACTGCGCATACTCAGAAAGGTTTCAGATTAAATTACAATGGATTTGGGAAATGAAAATGAAAGAACGTTAATAAATTGTTAGTATGCAGTGAAAGCAATACCTTAAGGTTACCCAGAGGCCTTGCTTCCATCTATCTCACTCACAATAAGTAAGAGATCATTAAAATTTATATTTTAATTTACTGTAGAGCCAATATCTGAAAGAACTTTACAAGCATTAATGTATTGTGTCTCCTACTGCTCTTAATTCTTTCTTTTCTAAATATCCCAGCCGAGTGTTAGAGAAGGTAAGTGTTTGTGAGTTGCATAGCAAATCACGGGTAGAGCTTCAGTCTCCTGACTCCTGCTGGTGCTCTAAACCAGTAAAACAGCTTTATTGTCGACCTACAAATTATAAGTATTTTAATTACAGCATTCCCCATCACGTCCCTTCACAGTATTTTGCTTTCCATCTCAGCAGCAGGGCCATCACTGTGATGCTAGTACTTTCACATACACCAGCTTATAATAAATCTCTGCAGTTTCTTTTCTGCAAGGAGGAAATTACAATTGCTTCCCTCACACTCTTCCCATGAGGCAATCTGGATCCATTCACACACCATTTAGGGGAGGTAGGCAGTACCCATGCAAGCTCAGGGCACCTTGGGTTGGAGTTGGCAAAACCCAGCAGACTTGAAGAGCTGGAGAAAGTGCAGGTCTTTGCAAGAGGCCCTGATGACTGGTTTTGAGAACTGGAAAGCATAGACAGCTGGGCTTATTCTGGATACTTCAGAAATTCTGCATTTGGAGGCCAAATTTAGACCTGTACCTTTTCTCTGAGTTCTCAACTTCTTTGAGTTAAAAAGTTGCTGCTATTAAAATGCTTAAGTCTGAATATTTGTGAAATTGACTTTGTCTTTGCTTTTTAGTGATGTATAAGGACTGAATAACTGCTGACGTGTGATTCTTACCATGAGCTTTTCTTCCTACCCTAATGTCCATAACTGAGGTCATGAGCACTCTCCCACGCCCAACCTTGGAGGCTCTCGGCCATAGTCACTTGAGAAAATCAAGAGCAAACCGCAAGGAAAGGCTGCCTGGTGTCATCAGGCTGGAGAAGGCACTGCTTGGACCACCAGGCCCTGGAGCTGCGGCAGCAGAAGCGACGTAGGAATTGTGTCCTGCTGTCATCTCAGCTTCTTTTTCAGAGTCTTTTCCATTCACATGGAAGTCTTTCAGCATCAATGAAGATTTTGCTGAAACAATAACACAGAGTAATTCCCAAAGTTTCTGCCATGAGAATTCTATTTAGTTACAGCTTTATTCTTTGTGAGGTCTCCAAGGAAGACAATTGTTTTCTTCTGTCTGACGTTGGAGGTGGAGATGTAGGGACAGGCTGTGGATTTCCTTCACTTTCTGGTCTTGGTGGTGAGGAAGAGATCAAGGCTATTATTTTTCTTTCACTCTAGTTTCAGTGCAAATGCATTCAGAGTTTACTGAGCAAACAAAAACTTTAGTTTCCAGTGCTTGTTCAAACAGATGCTTTTGAGAACAATCCACACCAGTGGAAGCAAAAAATACCTGGTGCGGGTACAGCTGTAGACATCTGTAAAACCAAAGGAAAAACAAAAAACTCTTTAATTCACTGAATGCGGTTTTGCGCATTAAAGCTATTGCAATTTTTTTGTTACAGAGACACAGTAAATCTACAGTGGGAAGAGAAACTCAAGGCCAGTGAGGTATTTACCATAAGGACTCGACGACATGTCAAGCACTTGCTTGGAGAGATCCACATTCCCCCCTGTGTTGCACTGTGATTAATGCAAAGGCAATGGGCCTCAAAAGGGAAAACACTTTGTTTCAGATCTTGCAGGACTGGAGAGGGGTGAGGAACAAGTAACACATCCACCAGCACAGAAATTGTAAACCAACACTGGAACTTGGCCTTTCTGTAAAATAACGCTTGCTAACACAACCACGTGTGACAGAGAAGGAAAATCAGATTAAGACGATTGAGAGTAGTTGGGCAGTGCCGTAATGTGTGCAAATGGTTTAGTGCAAAAATTGTAAGGAAAATACGGTGGTTAGGATTCGATTTGCCTTTTCATTAGAAAGGAAAAATGAAACTGGAAGGTAGTTTTCTCTATGTTGTCCTGGAGTTATGAACGCACACGAAGTGACCCAGATGATGAGGCTGGAGGCAAGGATAAAAACTGGAGTGAAGGTACTGTGAAGCGCTTCCCTGGGATAATGGCCGCTGTGACATTGTGTTTTGCCACCAAACGTGTCATTCTCAGCTATATCCCAGGCACTACGTTGTTGATGAGCTGCCAGCACCACACACAAGCCAAAAGCTGCAGTGCGGGCACAGGTGCAATGCTGCAAGGGCACTGTCAGTCACCACCACTGACATCTGACCATGCAGGAGGAGGTGTGGAGACCAGGAGGGATTCACAGTGGGCCTGCCAGCCCATGCTGGCATCAGGGCTGGTCACACCATGAAGTGCCTGTGCTATCTGCCATGGGTGGTGGCTGAAGGGCGGCTGGATTTTAGCAGCCAGGGACTGACATCCACTGGAAACTATGCTCCTAAATGTGAACCGTTCCCTTGAACTTTCTCCTGGCTTTAGGTTTCTGCTGCTCCAGAAATACCATTTCTGCCTCAAAAATGCCAACAGATGCTTCATAAGTAGCCTGGATGACAGAATTATCATCATAATTTTCTTTCCCTGCAGTATCAGGCCCCATCATGGGACGAATTCTGCCAGTGTAAAGACAGGCAGCATCCTTGCCTCACAATTTGGTTACGAAAACGCAGTATCGAATCATCTGGGCCCAGCGTGGCCTGTCAGTCTGCACTCTGGCTGCGTTCCCGGTGGATGCCTGCCCTTTGTTCGCCGCTCCCACGCTCCTGTCGGAGTGGGCGGGTAAATGACTCAGAGAAAATTTGACTGACTGGTAGAAACCTGGTGTAGAGGTAGTTCAAGACAGGGACTTTGGGGAGTCTCTTCTGTTATGGAACATCAGCAGATGTGGCAGACAGCTTCATGAGAATGCTCTTTCACCAACTTGCTAATACCTTGGCTAGAATTCAGTATTCACTGACCTCACATTTCGTTATTTGAGATTAATCTTGAGTTTGGAAGAAGTTGTTGAAAAAGAAAAGGTAGCTCTTCTTTCTAATGCTGTATAGGAAAAAAAAATTCAACCGCAGGAGCTAGATCTTTCGCAGACAGAAGTCAGCATGAGTCTATTGTCCTAATTTATTGTTATGGTCTGAATACATCTGGGATGTGGAAGAATTTTTTTGTGTTATGTGGAAAAAGTTGAAGTCAGTGGCAGAAGTCCTGTTTAAAAAAAAAGGCACAACAAAAGAACCCAAACCACATGTTCTAATTTACAGGTCAGTTGATATCCTCCCCTGAGGCTACCTTAATTTCTAGCTTGGGAATGTCAATAAATCAATGCCACAAACCATCAGCGAGGCAGTATCCAGCAAAGCAGCTGCCATGTAAACACCATGCTCACAATCCAAAAATTTGTAGCCAAAAATCTCTCAATACATTTTCTTACTTCATTAGTTTCTGCTTTACATAAAAATAGCTGTCGTTTTTGCAATGAATAATCATGTCTGTCTTAAGATAGATACGTCTACGTGATATGTTTGTTAAGCAAAGTAGATGAGATATGATCCTGTATGGAACCTGTAATGCAACTCTGAATTATGGGTTGTTGGTTTTTTTCTTGTCACTATGTGTTTCATTCTTGAAGCACAGATTTTGTGCTTGTTATATGTTGCTGCAGAGGCAGTAGATAAAGCAGCATCATTGCACCAAAAAAGAAAGAGTAATGATTTTATGCATATACATCACAGGAAAATAGTCTGTTGGGATTAAAAGAGGGCTGTAAAACAAATAAGGCCCTCTTGAGAGTAGACTTTCTGCATTTTTCTGCGTGCATTTTTCAATCCATGCAGACTAGCTATAAAATGCTCTCTTACTGGATCCTTAAGGTTTCATTTTCCTCTAATTTGTGCTGAATGCACACAAGCAGGTGAGTACAAATTGCTGCCATGACTGGACCCCTGCCATCCACTGAATCTGCAGAGAAGCAAATGTCTGCATGATCTGCAAGGCCTGGTTTGTGTTTGCAGGAGGGACTTGGGAAAGAGAGATCCTCCAGTGCACCCCAAAATCTTATTGCCCCAAAAAGATAAAGACATCACAAAGATGGAGAAATGGTTGACAGAGAAGCATCACATGTTCTTCAGACTTCAAAGGCTAACAGAGTACCCTCTCAGATCTCTAAAAAGATCTGTAACTTTTGAAAACTTAAATGTCCAGCTTCACAAAGGTATTTTGGGGCACTGCCTGCATGGTATCTGTCATGCTGGATACTTCCTGTGGAGATTGTAAATTAAACAAGTAGTTCCTGCAGCAGAGGAACTAACACAACCTGGTTTCCTGCTAACCTGTCTGACAAGGTCTCTTCCCCTCTGGATTCTGTCTCAGAAAAAGCATATGATAAAGCTTTTCCCTTCGGGGAGACATAAAGAACAGCAAACGCCTTTCTCCTCTTGGTCTCTGAGGCACAAAAAAATCTTGAAGTACTGGAGACTGTGGCCCCCAGTGTCAAATCTGGTCAGGACAGCTAAAGAGAGTTGGGAGTGGGGAACAGAAACAGACAGACACAGCATGACTGCTTAGACCTTGTTTCCTTAGGAAACTGGGCTCAAAACAAAGCACACAAGTCTGGTATATTTATAGTGAAAGAGGTGGGGGGCTTTCCTTTCCAGAGGAAATGCACTGCTTTTCTGGGCTTGATCCTCACTTTACTGGAAGCTACGTCGGTTCATGTTCCCTGCAGATTTTGTCCTGCTTTTCTCAACCTGGAAGCCCGTAGACGTTCTGGAAGAAGTTAGCAGTGCCTGCAGTGGTATCAGAAGATACCTCAAGCACTCCAAGTGAACATTTATCTGTGTATTAATGCTGTGTATAAGATAAGGCATTTATCATATAAAAAGGATCATAGAATGGTTTGGGTTGGAAGAGACCTTAAAGATCGTATTGTTCCAACCCCTCTGCCATGCATGGAGACAGCTTCCACTAGAGCAGGCTGCTCAAAGCCCCATCCAAACAGGCTTTGAACACTTTTGATATGGGGGCATCTACAAATTTTCTGGGTAGCCTATTCCAGCATCTCACCACCCTTACAGTAAAGAATTTTTTGCCATTATCTATTCTAAACCCATCCTCTGTCAGTTTAGAGCAACTGGCCCTTGCCATGCCACTATACACTTTTGTAAAAAGTCCCTCTCTGGCCCTCTTGTGGGTCCCCAGGAATCAGCCAACTGAAATAAATGTCAGCAGAAGAGAAAGGACCATACTGGAGACAAGCTGCCCCAGTTCTATCTCATACTGCAACTTAGCAGGCACTAAAATGTTACAAATTTCAAATTTGAATCTTTTGAATGGTATGATAGTGGCTGCCTGAAAGAGTTTGGTGTTCACTTTTGCAGGTAGGAAATGAAGAAAGCAGAGGGCAAGACTGAGACAAAGCCAGCCCAGACTGGGTAGAGACCAGGTATATTATTTCTGCTCTCAGATTAGAAGATGCCTCCCAAAAGAGAGAAGAACTGTATGAGCTAGAAGAGGCAGTATTGTTCAGTGAGCTATAGCACCTGGAAATGTAGAATTTTCTGTTCTACCTCAAGCTTGGAAGTCTCTACATGCTTCAGATGCAGCCCAGCCTCTCAGGGAAGCCAAGGAACGTGTAGATATTGGGACACTAAATGCCAATGACACCTATTAAACCTGATCCCTGACAATGAAACATTGTTCCTGATTTAAAATTTTTTGGACTTCTTTCGTATTTCAGGTTCTTGTGTTTAAAATTGGCTTTGCAGTGGTTGTACTCTTAATACCCAAACCAGACTTATGTTACTAGTTAAACATTATGAAGCATTTTTTAAAGACCAGTAAAATACAGAGTTACCCGTTGTATAGCTAAGCTTTTATTATTTGGTCTTTCATCCAGAAGTATTTGAAAATCAAAAAATAAAATGTCTTTCCGCCTTGATTCACTGAGCTTGTGTCTACTGATCACAAATGCAGATTTGATTAAAACTGTCCACCCTGACAGATTCTGTATGTTTCTTGACAGCCCCCTATAGCCCGGACTGCATAATTCAGTATGTGGTTTCCAAAGGTAAAACAAAGCATTCTGAGATATTTTTAATCTGTGATGCTACCTTCTCCACTCCTTCTCTTAAGCTTCTTACAGCCATACCTTCCTGTCCCTTCTCTGGAGCTGAATGTGAGACTGATTATTTCATTTAATTCCATGGTGATTCTGACACAAGCTTTGCTGTAAAACAAAGCAAAGGAATTGTTTGAATTTCTCACAGTTTAGTCTTGCAGCAGCATGTGCAGGCCTGTTTCTGTGTTTTAAGGTAGTCATTGTTTCTCAATGACTGTTTAAAGTCCACGACCAATACACATCCTTAACCACAATTTATTTGAGATTTCACCATTAATCTTGTCCAAGATTTACTGACTTGTACTGTCAACAGTACAATTATATTGCGGTGTTTCATGAATGTCTGAGGAGTTACCCCATCTGCTATGAATAGTAGCAGATTATAGAAGAGGAACTCTTTGTGGTTGTGAGCAAAAGTTAATAAAAGTTGTATCTTCCTCTTCCTTTTGTGGCTATTGTTCTTCCTGACACTGATTTTTTTGTTGCCTTTCATTAAGATCTATTAAAGTATTAGCAGTCTGATTACCTTCCTTTGCATAATGTTGTGCACTTTATGTCTCAGTGGGGAGTCATGCTGGCTTTTGGCAGTGGAAGTGCTAACACATTCTGCGAGCAGTGTCACAGAGGTAAGAGAACAACGTGCTTTCTCTTGCACCGGATCTGAACACAGGTCTGAACACATCTCCGTAGAACTCTACAATGAAGGTAGATACAAAGGTCTGACACTTCTCTTGCTCCTGCTGCACTAACCGGGAAGAAGCCTTGTAGGAGTCAATGCAATTGTAGGAGTACAAGTGAATCGTAAGACTTGGTGTTTTGAATTTTGCATAAAAGGTGGTTTTAATCGCCTTCAGTTTTCTTGGCATGAACTGCACTCATGACTCAAGACATCTGCGGTGGGCTGAATTTATGCTGTGCGCCAGTTTCATCCAAGTGGGATTTAATGCATGACTTGTAAATGTTCGCACGTGTGTCCACTGACCTCTGCTGTGCAAGTGCCTCTGGAGTTGCAAACAGGACGTTAGTATCGGTGAACCAAGGTGCTTTCTAGGACTATTAGTGTTGGCAAGGCCAAATACAGGAGCCTTGTGCAGCCCCTTGTACTGCAACACATGACTGGAAACACGCAATCCACCCCACACTCAACCTCTCCTGTCAAATTTGTGCCTGAGTGAGGGTGTGATTTATTGCAGAGTGACCAGGTTAATGTGTATGTCTGTACTCAGGCTGCGAGCGAGAATAACAACATGTAGACAATAACAACGGAGTTTCATTCACAGACAATAGGTTTGGAGTCTTTCAATAAAACGCAGTACTGTGGATGAAAGGGGTATTTAGGAAGTTTCTGTGTATGTGGTATTTGTGCTTTTGTCGCTTACTTCCAATAAGACAAATAACAAGGAAATTACAGCATTTTTATAACCAGTACAGTGAAATGGTATTTAAAACCCCTTTTATTTCAACATCAAAGCATACATAAAAGAATGATTTGTTCCCAGGGGAATAACAAGACAAGACAGGACACTTCACTGTCTTCTAAAGCAAAGGGGTTTTTTCTTGCCAAGAACTTGAAGAAAATAGATCTGCTCAAAATGGTGAACTGATGCTTTTCAGACCATTAGCAAACTAATGCCCTCAATATGAGGAAGAGTCAAACCATTGTTTGTTTTGAGAGAGAATAAAGATTAACAAGGTAAATTACATGGAAAAGAACCAGAAATGCTCACTTATCAAATGCATATTGTAATCATATTTGTTCCTTTAAAAGCTTAAAGGAATACCAACATTCAATCAAAGAGGAAACCATGGCAATTTAAGATCCAGGAGTAATTTTCCTCATTAAATCAGCTCCAAATCCCACTGCAATCAGCACAAAGCTGTTCTTCCACTCCTCCTTTCTCCTTCCCCTCTGCCATTCTCACTGCATTAAAATGGTGGCATTGGAGGGTCTGTGGGAGCAGCATGCTCAGTGCCTTGCCCATGTGATGTCCTGCCTATTGGAAGGAGCACATTGGTACAAGGTCCCATTCCACCCAGGCTGTGCCTGAAAAGGCTTTGGAGGAGTCTTGGCTGAAGGGCACCCAGGCCAGCCTGGTCCAAAGGGATTAGTGGGCAGTGTGGGCCTGGGCTGGAGGAGAAAGATGTGTCTGGTGCCTGCTGCACCCAGCGGTCTCCAAAGACCTTTCCTGCAGCAGCCGGCACGTGCAGAGTGTCAGCCGCTGTGCTCCTGCGTGCACGTGTGGGCATCCATCACCGTCCCCGGCGCTTTGAACAGCCACTTTGTAGATGAGTAGGGAAGAGGTAAACTGAGTGTGTGTGTGTGTGTGAGGGGAAGGAGGGCGGGGAGGAAGGAAAAGAAATGTGAGAAAGCTTTAGATGTAGTCCTAGAGTCCATCTGGTGGGTCCTTCTGATGTTCCCTCGACAGAGCCCTCCTACTGAGAATGATCCCTCCTTTCTCCCTCATCTGCCAAAAACTGATTCAGAGGCCGGTTTTGTTAGAAAGGGTCATGAAAGCTTTATTCAGCCTCTCCCCACAGGGGACTAGGGTGTTCGTTTCTATAGGAGGATATTTAGGCTGTCTGAGACTTGGTTGTTCTTATTCACACAAAGCTGGGCAGCCTTGACCTGGGAAACCAGCTGGAAGGTCCCGTACTAGAAAAGGCCTGGGGTTGTTTCAGCTCATAAGCTGGCTGCTGAATCAAGAGGTACTTTTGGTTGCTGATCAGTGTTCCTAATCACATTTCAGGTTGCTTATTTATCCTAAGTGAGGGAGAAGGAGGAGGGGAAAATATCTGCTGCGGGCACAGCAGCTAGGCTTTTGACCTGCTGCTGTTCCAGGTGGAAGAAAATGCCTTGCTACATGCCTGGTCTCCTCTCAGCAGACTTGGTGAGGAATGGGAATTCAGGCTTCCCCTATGCACCTCTTTTTCACACTTTATCCCCAGAGCCTGTGTCCACAATTGTGCTCCTGCTGGTCTTGTAGGTGGCTTTCACAAGGATGTGAGTGACCTTCTTGTCTTCCCATTGATCTCAAGCCCTGTGGAGCTCCCAGTCACTGTTGGAGCTGCAGGAACTAACTGTGATGTTATTGGGCTGTTTTTAAGTCATCACTTTGGAAAATGAGCTTTGTTATTTACTAGGCAGGATTTTGACTTTTAAAATTCAACAGTATTTTTTTTAGGAGGGGAGAATTACATTTTACAGGTGTTCATTGGATGTGGAGATTACTGTAATACACAGTGGGAAAAGAATATGTGGAGTAACAGAGCTCTAAGGAGCTGTAGAGAAGAAGATAAAGGAAACTGAAAGAGTGGAATGAAAGTAACAGATTCCAGAAAGACTTTCATGAAAGTCTGGGGGAATTAATAATTACATAGGAGAATAAGAAACAAAAGAGAACTTTGCTGTTCTATTTTCTTTTAAAAACACCAATTTCCGCCCC
>VZTG01006403.1:725928-756017 GCA_013397845.1 Melanocharis versteri
CCCCCCCCCCCACCCCATTTTACCTTCAGTTTGGAACTTACTTGTTCAAATTCAATTTAGAGCAGATGTGCACCAGCTATTTAGTTTTCAAACTCCCGAAGAAAGATCATATCTGTGCTTCCACTGATATAAAGTGACACAAAACCACTGTAAAATGAAGAAATTGTACAACAGAGCTATTTATCTTGCTCATTTAAGATAGGAAAATGTTTTAAATGAAAATGTAAACAGGTTTAATGACCTGACTATTGGAGGATGCCACAAAAGATTACTTCTGAAATAAGTAGTAAGTCTTGAAATCAGAAAGAAGAAAATGAAGAACTCTTACTGTTGGGACCTCATCACTGGCTGGGAGGAAAAATGCAAAGCACGGGTGGAGGGAGATAGAGCAGGGTTTGAAGAGTCTTGTATCCAGTAGTTATTTTAAATACTTCAAAAGAAAATATAAGGAATTTCATACTACTAAATTACTGGTGGGTGGTTTCTTTTGTTAGTACTGTGCTGAGTTTGCTTCTCAGTGAGGGGTCTGGGCTCAGACTTGACTCACAGAAAAGAGATACACACACTCTTCCCTGCAAATGATGGGACCACAGGGTCAGCTACCCAGCACTGCTGGAAGTCAAAGCATTTCCACTGGTGTCTGTGGAGCAGTGCCAGCTTACATGAGCTGAAGGCATGGCCTAGAGTTTCCAGCCAGCTGAGGGGCTGGGCTGGGTTCCTTTTTGTTGTTGTTTTTTTTTTTTCCCCAGTGCTTAGCAGCTTTCTTGGGTAACCTTGTTGGGCATTTAGGACGCAGCCCCTGCCAGAGCTTAGGTCCCCAGCAACGCTGGATGCAGACGCCCCTTGCAGAGGGCAGGGTGGGAAGGGGATGCACGTGTGTCTGCAGCCATTCAATGGCTCCATGCACCTGCAGCTGAGCACATGGGCTGCATCTCTGCGGCAGAGAGGAGGCAAGAATCTCACAGGTCCCATAAGCCTTTTCCAGCAGCTTTGAGTGTCTTCCTGACATTCAAAAGGCCTTTCTCTTTTCTAAGTCTTTTTTCATGTATATGTGTATCTTTTTTACCCTTAGCCCCTTTCTGTACTTGATTTGAGCTCTTCTTACCCTGACATTCCTGTTTTCATTTTTTCCTTGCCTTTAAAGGCTAAATGACATCATTCAGTGGGAGTTTTCTCTTTTTGCTTCATCCTGGACTGCTTTAAATTGTATTGGTTTCTTTCCCGAGTGCTCCAACAGGAATAGTGTCCTACTGTTCCCTCTGCCAACACCTGAAGAATTTCTCCAGTAATTTCTGCCTCCAGTTCTCACATCCGAGTCTTTGGGCTGACCCCATTTTGCTCACAGTCCCTTGGCCCGTTCCAAATCCCTCCGGCAAGCTCACCACCTCATACCATTCATTCCCTGTCTCCTTGGCTCTTCATCTCTATGCTGTCTTCATCTCTTCTTTTCCCTCTAGAGGTGGCTGAACTCCTTAAGCCCTTTGCATTTCATACCTTACTGAAAATAGCACTTTTATTTCTGCTGGGTTCTTTCCTGCCCTTGGTGATCTGCCGTGACTGTTCCTTTTGTTCTGCTTTCCCAGTCCTGCCTCAGGGCCTCTTTCCACGCTGCCTCCTGATTAATGTGTGTCAGTGCCCTCCATTTCCTTCTTCAAATCACTTCTTGAAAGCCCTCCTATTTTATAAAATGCGACCATTTGAAAGGTGCTCGTTGGGGCTGGCAAGGAGCAGTTCCACCTTACCCGACAGGATGAAGCCAGTACAAAACCGTAACAATTGCTTTCACACTCAGTGTAACCACTGTTACCCTTTTTGCTTTGCACCACCAAGCTCTGTGGCGTTGATTTTCACCTGTGCCATAGACATCGCTTAAAACATTGAGAAGCGAGGGAGGAAAAATGGTTTGATAGCTTCTGTGCTTCCTTAATTTCCTGGTCTTGTGTGTGAAAGGGGGGATGCAAGTGGTTTACTGAGGTTTTGTACCACATGGGCCACCACCCCAGATGCCATAATCTCTTCCCATGCTCCCTACTTCTCTTCCAAACATGCCAGTCATGCTCCATAGCAGAAAAATTTAAAGGGTGTGAATTCTTCCCACCACAGAGGCCCTGCACCAAGCAAGCATTTCCCTCACATGGAGGAAGCCCCCGATGGTCCAAGCTGTGGAATGTGTCTTTGGGCCAAGACATCACTTTAGATTTTTTGCTTAGTATTGTGTTTCTCTGAAGGAAGCAGGCAAAGTTTCAGAGCTTTATAAATATAATTAGCTCGAATAACTCAGTTATAATAATGCTTTTTTGAATGAATTTGTTTATACGAGTACAAATATGTTGCTTGTATTTAATAATTCTAGTTTAAAGACATCTCTTTGAAAAATTCTTGAAATTAAATTGCAGTTATCCCTTTCCCTATGCAATGGTTTATGAGTGTATATTGGATCTACTCTTACATTTTTTTCTTCTCTCTAATCCAGCCAAAACCTTATAAGCAGTATTTTACTAATATAAGAGCTGTGTCTCATTGATATTATGGGCACTTCAACCTGACTGTGTTTGGGGGTATTTATTTTGGCTGTTGCATCATCACATATTTAGATGAGAGGAAATACCTATGTGCCTTCTAAATTGCTAACACTAACGGGAGCACTTAATCTTTAGAATATCTTAACTATAAATCCAACATCAACACGTGTGTCAGAAAACACATGAATTCTTTGTGCCTGAATATTCAATGATCATGATTAATGCTTAATGCAAAACACACATGAGGTGCGTGGAAATGGAATACCGGTTGCTTTAGGTCCTATTAAAGAACCTCAGAATCCATATTTAATGATATTCCTGAAAAATCCTTTGCATCCCTCCTGAGCTATTTGTGTTTCTTTACTGCTTGCTTGCTGTAAGTCTCCCAGGGTCAAGGACTCTGCCTTTGTGCCCACTCTCCAGCCCACGACTCAGTCGCCCTTGGGAAAGCAAACCTGGGGGTGGAGACAGTGGGAGTAAAAAGAAGGGACTGTGCCCTGCCAACAGCTCACTTCCAGCTGAGTTAGCCAGGGGAATGCAAGGGGATTTACACAGGGCAGGGCAAAGAGGCCCATTCACCTGCGGAGGGCAAAGGCAAGACAAGGACTCATGCAGCCAGTTCTTCAGTGCCTTGCTCCTGCTGCTCCTGGGGCCCTTCAGAAAGGCAGCTCCTCACTGGACCTGGTGCCCTGTGGATGTGTGAGCACTGTGACTGCTCAGGCAGCCCAGTTGTGCTGGGAGACTGGCCTCAGCAGTGCTTGGGGCCACAACAGGTCCCCTCTGCCCTGGGACCAGTGCAATGCTGAGATTTCAGAAGAAATTGTCATGTGAAAAGCTGAGCAGATTCAGCCCCAGATATACAACAGCGCTCAGCAAAACCTGCCTTTGCAAGTCCCCCTTGGCCCTCATTGTAAATGAGGGTGGCTGAGAAACCTGTGAACTCTGAGCTGCACACCTGTGGGGATCCAGTGTGTGGCCTTGGCCCCTGCCCTTCAGTTATTTGATGTTGTTGCATTTCCTTGGGAAAAGGCTTTTATGTAAATGCTGCTTCACCAGTTTTCAAAGCAGTGCTTTCTCTCACTCATGGCTACAGTACACTTTGCTCCATGCACACACTCCTTAGATTTACTTTTGATTTGTATCCTTCACATTTTCTCTAAGTATGATGCACATGTATTCTCTAAAATGTACTGTGAGTTGAAGGCACGGTTTTTATCTCATTCCATGAATATGTTTTACTCTTTACCTCTTCAGAGAAAGCCATCTCAATAAATCTACTGCACTTTCCCTAGATCCCTCATTTATATAGTAGAACAGAAATCGTACTCTCTATAACAGCAAGAGTTTTTGAGTGTTTGAAATCTTTTTACATACTTTAAAACAGATTTTTATATATTACTTATTTACCCTTTTTTAGCATTGTAAGACAAAGGTGAATATCATCAAAGAAATGTCCAGGAAGTTCAGAGTTATGTCAGGTTAAAAGCCTGAAATCACAAACAGCGCAAAAACATTTTGACTCTTCTGAGCAAAGCAGCAACTGCCAGAATCCTGCAGCCACTAACACTGGAGCAGGTGCAGGAATGTTTATTCCATATGAAAATACATATCCCTTTTTTTATTATTATTATTTTTGTTCCTGAAATAGCTTCACTGTAAAATTCTATGGATAAATAGTTGGTCTCATGCCCAGTCTTACCATGGAGGATGTTTCTGCCATGCCAGTGTTGTTCCGTTCTGTAATGGTAAGTGCAATAAGGACTCACAGGCTGCAACTTTATCTATTAATGAGCCAGGAAAGACCTTAACTAGGACACTGCAAGTACTAGTAGATGCAGCATTTACACAGGTCTGTTTATTCCATGGTGATATTTTATGGTTTACTGTTCCTGTGAAACAGTATCCTTAATCTCCTTTAAGCCATGAAGCCACTCGTAAGCATTTTTGTGAAAATGCTGTATTCAGACCAAGAATACTAAACTACAAGAAACCAGGAGATACCTCTATTTAAGGGCTCTTCAATTCAGATCAGAAACTGTGTGAACAGCTTTTCTTGTTTCAGAAGGAAAAGTGCAGTGTTCAAGGCAGTCATTATCCCACTGCAAGCTTAAAACTCACTCCCCTGGGGTTTGTCTTGCAGAGAAGTGTTGCCTGTATTATCCACTCTTTGCAAGCCTTTCCTGACCTTTCAGGGAGAATCCCAGACTGTGTGCCATGGGATACATATGAGACTTCTCTATAGCAAACTGAGAAAATCAGATTTAAACTGGGAGAGGGATGATTATTCTCATCATCTTTTAGGAAGATCGGCTGTCTGTTTTTACTGATGCAATGAAAGAAAGCTGGTTGGTGTCTTGGTTCAAAGCATTGTACCCTAAGCAAAACAGAGTTAATATTTCAGGTTTTCTGGCAGTGGTAAATGGCCACTGGCTGCTTTTAGTAACTGATATACTAGGAAAAAAATGCTTAATTTTTTTGTAGGTGTAGCAGCTATTTTGTGATGTGTGTGTGTGGATTACACAAGGAGGCAAGTGATTTTGGAATTTAGCACCATGTTATAACTTGCGAGCTTTACAATTAAGGAACACCTATAATGGCAACTGTCCTTCCCTCATATCTCTTTTAGATCCACCTTTCTTTCTTGCTGTTACACTTGATGTTATTTGAGTCTCCTGTTTTGTTTTCATTCAAGAATGAGCCTTGCAATGGTTCAGCTTTATTCCTCACTGTTGTCAAGTGCAGATATAGGCATGGTGTGAGCCACTCTAGGCCCCACAACCAGAAATAACTCACAGATCATTTAAATTGTTTGTCAGCCACAGACACATGATGAATAGAGACTTGAGTGAGAAGGTCCCATCTGGGCTGCCATGCTGGACTACCTGCATGGTCCTGCACTGACTTTCGAGGCAGTGGGAACCCAGGTTGCTCTGCAGAGATCTGGAAAAGCTGCGAGTTCTGGCACCTGCCATGACTTTGCTCTAACCAACAAATCTAAAAGAGGTTTTCTTGGTGAATAAATGACTAA
Source organism: Melanocharis versteri (assembly GCA_013397845.1). Lineage (NCBI taxonomy): Eukaryota > Metazoa > Chordata > Aves > Passeriformes > Melanocharitidae > Melanocharis > Melanocharis versteri. Next base: position 731,479 of record VZTG01006403.1, read on the forward strand.
ATAAAGACTTCTGGGATTCAATTTTGCTTGAAAAATACAGGACAAGGCAAAGTATGAAGTAATGGCTTTCCATTCCTTCATTTTGCCATGACTCTGTATATAAAGCCTAGGTAGAGATGTCTCATTTTAGAGGAAAGTTTGCATTGCTGAAAACAGGTATATGCTACTTGCATCTTTTGGAAGTGGTCCCTCAGTCCATAGTATGCGTCATGGAACCCAGCCATTCTGGAGTCTCTCTTGCTTATGTGAGATTGGGAATGTTTCAATTCAATGTAATTCGTACTGTGTAGATTTTCAGTAGTCAGGTGCTATTTTAAATAAACAAGGGCATGTATTGCATCCCACTTACAGATCCATTCCTAGTCCTGGGCCCACAAAGGCACTGTATGACAGCAGGAATCCGCATGCTTCCTTATCATACAATTTCCCTCAGTGCTCCTTTTGCAATGGAGCTTGGATTAAAATTAACCTTGGAAAAAATTTAGACGTTCTTTCAAAACACAGCCTCTGAGTAGTATAGGAACATCACATGCATCCTAAATTATTAGAAGCAGTCCCGGCAATACACTTGGTGACAGACTCTCACTTGACCAAACATAAGAGCTGTGGGTAGAGAAGCTGGATGGTCTACTGCTTGTTTGCCATTTTCGCTAGACTGCATTAAGACAGACAGAAAGTGCTTAACTCATATGTCAAAATTATTAGTTTTCCCACTTTGAAATGTGTTGTTGCAGATTTTGCCAGGTAGTACTGATAAATATAAACTTTTGACTTAATTTCTCTAGTGTGGGAAGAAATGTTTGGTCTTAGGAAAAGATACTGTGTGGTTAGCAGGTTCTGCTGTTCAGAATTATGTGAAGAGGCAGCAGTCCAAAGTGGACAAAGTAAGCAAAACAGTGTTTGCTGCTTGCCCGGTTCTCCGATTAGAGTAAAACTTTGAGGCAGGAATAGGTTTTCTTTGACATTCCTGAAAGAATAATTTATTTGCACATTCTCTGACCTGCTCTGTGCTGAGACTGGCATAGATGGGTGAATAAAACAGTTGGTGTTTTGAGGCTAGTTGGCCCAATATCGCTGGGGTTTTTTTCCTTCTCTCCAGAAAATCAAACTGCTGCCATTCAGAGACAGAACAGGGATACTGTGACAGAAGAGGTGTACTATCAATTGCGTCAGTAATGGAGGTATGCTTTACGTGTAGTACACATTCCTCAGCCTGGCTCGTGTGCTAGTCTGGTTTCAGGATTCCCATGCGATCTTGAGACTTCAGCATATTCATCTCCTTCTTTCCTGTGAAGATAGGAGCTGATATTCTAATCCCATACAAACAAAATTGCTCTCAGTGAACCACAGTGTGCCATGTCACCATGGAAATACATGGTAGAGAGCATTTCTGAGAGAGCAAGCAGTGCTGTTGTCTATCACATCTCTCTACCAGCAGCTGTTTCCTGCCAAGCTTGCTGCCTCCAGATCTCCTCTGCTCTCTGCTCAGTTGGGTCTTTCTAGGCTCTGTAGATCATGAGCAGCCAACCCAGGACAGTACTAAACCATTCACTAAACAAACTTTAGCAATGTATCTGTTCCTAATTTTGCCTGGCCCGTTTGGCCTTGATTCCAAACATCAATGAAAATAAACTGCAAATATGGCATGACTTAATTCTCACTTTGGAATTCTGTGGAAGATTAAGCACAATGGAGACAGTTCATGATTTGCTGGACAATACCTATACATGTATAGGTATTGTCCATATAGCTTCTGTCTTCTTATGAGGTGCAGCACTGATGTAGAGAAGTGTAGGTTGATGTAGAAAAGTGTATTAATCACCAGTAATTTCTACTAGCCCTTCCCTAAGAAAAAGATTCAGTAGTGGCATTCAGTTTAAAAATCCTAAAAGTTTTGAAAAAACCTGCAAAGATGCCACCTATTTCAGATAAAATACTAAACTGAGTTATACCTGCTATATAGTCCCCACTACAATTCGTGGTAAAATGAATGCTGAGAAGCTCAGTCCTTATACATGCTATGACCATAAGATGGAGATATTGGGCTACAAAAGAAATAATGTACTTAATTCCCTCACCACTTTGGTTAGCATGGGTTTATTTAAAGAAGAGCTATGATGATTAGCTAAAATATGTATTGTGGTAGGGATTAGACACCAGCCAAACCAGGATGGCAGAGTACTAGGAATACAAAGTCTTGTTTGTAAAATGAACTATTAAAAGTGAAAATATGAGCATGCTATTGTAATATTTTCAATAGTGGATTACGTGTGCCTTTGTTTCACAAAAATAGGTTGAAACATCAAGCTCCCAATTAACAGAGATGTCCTCCTTTCTGATGAGTGGGAAGCTATAAATGTTCTCAAGGCAGATAAAATGGCTTGAGGATTACACAACCTATACAGATATTTTCTAATTTTCAAGGACATCATAACAGCACAGGGTCTAGCTTGCATTTCACTCTCTGCAAGAGGCTCTGGGTCTGCAATAACTGAGCGGAGGAAATTTTTGGTGGCATTAAGAGAAAGGGTTTTGGGGGGAAACTGGAAGGGGCAGGTTTCAGTCATCAGCTCCTGAGTTGCATCTCAAACAAGCAATCTTTGCCAGCATCTGGGTAGCAATTTTATTAGTGAGGGGATAATTTTACTTTGAAAAGCATCTTAAAAATACTACCTTCTTGCTCAGCCAATCCACTTCTGTCTTTAGACTGGCATTTCATTGTCCCCTCCCTTACTTGTCTCAGTCTGAAAGAGATAGTTGGCCCCAACTCTTGGTCATGTGTCACCCTCAGAAATGTCTGGAAAGTTTAAGTCATCTGTACTGCATTTGAACTCAATGCATGCAGTATTGTTGCACAAGCAGAAATGAGGGCTTAATTTAGTTGATTGAAAATTTAAATTATTAGCTGTTAAATATTAATGGCGTAAGATGATGATTAGGTAAGGCGAAGGGTGTTTTCTTAATAGCAAAGTAAATTACTGGAGATATCACTCCATCAAAGGTGTAGTGGATTTGCCATCAGTCGAAATCTTATAGCCGAGAGCAGACGCCTCTCTAAAAGTGATGCTTTGTTCAGTTAGCATATCTGACTTGTGTGTATGGGGAAGCCATGAATGAAAGTCTGTGGCCTGTGTGTAGCCAGAGATTAGACAAAAGGATTGCAGGGGTCACAGGATCACCGAACAGCTGAAGTGGGAAGGCAGATCTGGAGACTGTCTTGTCCAAAGCAATTTCAGCTAAAGCAAATTTTTCAGGGTTATGTCTTGTTGGGTTTTGAGTATCTCCAAGGATGGAGACTCTGCTACCTTTCTGGACAGCCTGTGACAGTGTCTGACCACCCTCACAGTAAAAAAAAAAAAAAAAAGAAAAGAAAAAAAAACCTATTTTTGTTCTTGTATTTAAATGGAATTTCTGTATTTCGCTTTGTGCCAACTTTCTCTGGTCCCATCCCTGGGTACCACTGAGAAGGATCTGGTTCCATGTTCCCTCCTTTCAGGTGTTTATCCAGATTGATGAGAATCCTCTGAGCCTTCTTTACTCTAGGATGTACAGTCACAGCTCTCTCAGCTTCTCCTCATATGAGAAATGCTCCAGTCCCTCACCATCTTTGTGGCTCCCTGACAAACCTGTTCCAGAATGTTCATCCATCTCTGGTCCTGGGGAGCCCAGATCCAGACCCAGCACTCCATATGGGTCTCCCCAGTGCTGAATAGAGGAGAAGGATGATATCCCTTGACCTGCCAGTAATGCTTTTCCTAGTGCAACCCAGGATGCTGTTGACCTTCTTCACCTCGTGGGTTCATTGCTGGTTCATGGGCAACCGGGTGGCCACCAGGATCCCTTGGATCCTTTTCTGCAAAGCTGATATCCAGCTGGCTAATTTTCAGGATATATTGCTTCATCATATTCACAGGGATCAAGGTGAGGCTGTAGTTCTCCAGGTCATCCTTATTGCCCCTCTGGAAGCTAGCAGTGACACTTTTATCCAGTCCTGGGGAACTTTCCCTGTTGCATGACTTTCCAAATTGGCCTCACAATGATATGTGCTTGGCAATCATGATTCCTCAGTGATCCCTCAGCAATCAGGGGTGCATCCCCTCAGAGTCCATAGACTTGTGTCGATCTAATTTGCTTAAATATTGTCTAACTAACTTATCCTCCACTGAGGGTAAGTTTTTCTTGCTCCAGACTTTCCCACCCATGACCTATTCTTCCTCATTTGTAAGTAACAAGTCCAACAGAACATCTCCCCTCATTAGTCCCTCAGCTACCTGTGTCAGGACGTCCTTTCCACCCTTAAAGATTCATGACTCCCTGAACACGGAAACCAATTTTCAGCATTTGTCAGAATTTTCTATATTAGCAATAGGTAAAAAGATGTCTACCAGTAAGTGGATCAGAGTTCATGGGGACAAAAAAGGCAGTGAAACCCAGAATTCTACTTTTACATTCATTCTTCTGGCTAGAACCACATTTCAAGAATTCTGTTTCACAAAGCAGAATTAAAATTTTCTGTCCATTTCCATATTAACATCAGTAACTAAATTTGAGCCAAGGAATACACCTGTGACCATGCGTTTAAAGAGAAGTTCCCTTGAGAAAAGTAATTGATTTGTGATAAAGTGGATGGATGTTGAACTTAATATGGCCAGAGTATGTATTTCGAGTTTGACAAGTGCATAAAGATACCATTATAAGAAGGCTGAATGGTGTAATATTTGTACATGATTGCTTCTTTAAACTAGGAGTTACCTAAATGAATTTGGGGGATTTAAATATAATAGAAGAAGTCAGGGGGAATGCTGCTCAAAGAAATTTTTAGAATTTACCACATTATTTTGGGTAAGGAAAATACTGGGTAGTTGCCGCAGGTGGAAGCCCAGTGTCTTTCGCCTGTGTATGGAGGCAGTGGGGAGAGACAGGATCCCCCTTGGAGAAGCCAAATTCGGTTCTGGTCTGGGCAACTCAGTAGTGCCATTTGGTTTCATATAAATGCGTGTGATCACCCATATTGAACGCAAGGTGAAAGCCCCCCCAGTCCTCAATGCTTCCTTCTCCTCATCTGTTTTCCATAAGAAAATAGCTTCGGCAAGAAGTGGGAGCCCGTTACAGCAGATGACCAGCCTGGATGATAAGGGCACTGGGAATGTGGGGTCTCCCTAGAACCAAAGTGCATTTCCTGCTGTGAAACTCCCTTGAGGACCCTCTCTCCTCCCCATGCAAGTTAGGCAGCACAGATGTGCAAACAGGTACAGCACCGTGCACTGACCCCGTGGGAGCTCAGTTCTGCAAACCACCATGCTTATTTCTGCCTGTCAATCTGGACTTAGGTGTCTAGGTGCAGTTACTTTTTCTTCTGTATGAAGATAAACAGTACTATCGACACTGGAAATTACTCTTGCCAAAGAGATTTTGAACTTCAGGCGGCCAAGCTGGGGAGTACTGGTGTCAGCAATCCATCTGGAGTTGTATGATAGATGGGAACACAGTCAGGAAAGCACCCGGGTGCCCTGACACTGGGCCCATGCCTCCTCCCCACTGCAGCCACTGCACTCCTTAAGGTATTTTATTGCTTATGTCTTTCAGGACATGTGAAAAAGGCTTAAAATACACAAGACAAATTATCCGACATGATTCTCTGGAAAATGTTGTGTATCTTAAATGCAGCCAAAGTGCAGAGTGTATGCCAGTTGTAACAGTAATCACTCATTTTCTGTTTTGACCTAGCTGAGAAATTACAGACTTGGAAAGGAGTAATTTGAATGTAACAATCTTTGCTGTTTCAAAGGTTTTCTTTCTTTTTTACCCTTCTGGGAGCAGCATGTGCTGTGTGATTTTTTTCTCCACTTGTTCAGAACACATCCTTTTTCATCCGGCCCTACTGTCATAAGGCAGTTAATCTACTGGAGATACACAATTATATCTCATTTTCTGCTACTCAAGATCTGTCTCAAACATCCATGCAGACGTCAGAAGTGGAGCTGGTAAGGGTTAAATATTAGAAGATCCGTGAATTGCAGAAGAATTTCTCGCTGCTTCCAGGTCAAGTATTCGCAGGTTGTTTTGTTTTGGGCTGTGGCTTCTAGGCTTGGATCATGTCAACATACAGGGCAGGGCTGACCCTGAGACATCCATTTAATAAATATTTACTTTCATATGTGTGTGTAAGTGTGTGCGTGTGCGTGAGTGTGTGCATGCATGTGTGTATGTGTGTGTGTGTGTAGGCTTGCGTGCCTGTGTGTGTTCACTGAGCTCACATCCAACGTCCATCCTCAGCAGATGGATTTATCTCACTCTCTGACTTGCCCACACGACAAGCCCAGGACACTAGCAACAACAGTTTGGAATGCATTTGTGGTTGTAGGGTGCATTTTGTGGTATCCTGCTTTAAACTTGTAATAGTACTACTATTTTTAACAGCAGAGTAGCTGCATCACTCAGCTGTTGGCACAATGAACTGAAATAGAAAAAAAATGCTCTTTACAATACAGTCTCCACTGATACAATAAGTTACATTAAAAACATTTCCTCACATTTATTGTCTCCTTAGAAATTAAAATAAAACATTTGAAGGTTTTCATCCTTCCACTAGCTTGTTTTGAAAAATGTGTGAGCTAAAAAAGGAAGCAGAGAATTTTTTTACGATGGGTAAAAAAACATCGATATGTCAGTGTGCAAGGATTAAAATGACATACAAGGGCATAGGCTATAAAAGACAGTTACTTTCAAGCACACGTGAAAAAATCATAATATAAGATGAGGCTTAAAAGAACACGTTGGGATAGTGTATGTGGACACAACCAGTGTGCAACAGTATTTGTAACTTACACTTCTTTGAAACAGTCTTTTTTCTGAAAATCCAAAAAAATCACTTCAAAATGTCACACACATTTGTCATGGTCAGGGCATTCTCAAGTTCATCAGATTTCTTGGATCAGACTGTAATTTTCTCTTATTTATGTATTGCAAACTTATTCTATTGCTCTTTATATTGATAGCTATATTCTAAATTTGATCTGCAGGGCCTAAACAAGATTAATGAAGCCAACAAGTGATCTTTCATGTTTGGCAATGGCACAACCCTTTCTAGCATGAATAATGCCAATTCTTTTGAACATTTCTGTATACAACATTTTATTATAAATACTTTCTATAGACCTCAGCTATCTTTGGATGAAGCCACGGCTTCCATATGATTGATTTTTCAAATCTTATAAGAAGTCCATGGATATTAAATGTATTTAGGCATATGCGGTATAACCCATTGATCTTCTGTGCACATTTGTCTGCCATGAAGTGTCCTTGCCTTTTAATCAGAGTCATATTCCACCTCTGCCCAGAGGCCATCTGTGGTAGTCAGATCACGAGGGGCTTGTCAGTAGGAAGCCAAGAGCAGCCTCCAACACAGTTTTAACTTCGTGGAGAAAAATGAGGAAGGTTTCTCTTTCTGTGTTAGCATTTCTTGGGCAACTGCTTTGTACCACCCACACTGTAAAGCTGATTGACTCTGATTCTCAGACTCATCATATAATTCATCCAACAGCCATTCACTGTTTTATATATGACACAATAATAAAATTTTCATCTTGATTATGATACCTTCATCTAAAACAACCAACTGTCATTCGTAATGGCCACAAGCACTTAAACCTATCCAACCCACAAAAAAAAAATTCTTCACTGTGATCTAGAAAGTTATGAATTTGGTGTAATAATGTGAAGCTGGCAGACTATTTAGAAAGAACAAGCTTCACCTGAATTACTAGAGTTAAAATCTTTTCCTCCAGGGAAATGTGACCTACAGAAATGTTTCGCATTATCCCAGGCAAAAGAACCATGCTGAAAAGATTAGAAACCTTCTCATGCACACATGCACACACATGCTTGCATGCACGCACACTCTCCCACCCCTAGCAGTACTGTGGGTAGCAGAAGGAGCAGTGCCCTTTCGCAGACTCCTGCCTTGTGCTCAAAGGAAATGCAGCAGACATTTAAATATTTCCAAACCAAACAAGACATCCTGAAGGATTCTCCTCCTGTGGCCTCACTATCTGCTTACATCTGTGTTTTTAAAATCAAAAGAAAGGCTGAAACAGTCAGAGCCACCCTTGACAGGAGCAGAGAGGGGAAGTGGAGAAGCAAGGAGAAAAAGTTTAAGACCTTCACTCAAGCGGCCCTCACTTTCTGAGGAGACCAGCTTTAAAATATGGTGTTTGGAAATCAAAATCATCATTTAAAAAGGCTTTTTTTTCCCCTAAGGCTTCACATCTAAGTGTATCGCTTCAAAATGTATAGGAAAGCTGATCTTGCAAAACCAGTGACGATGTCTTTGTAAGTACCTAATAATTCCTCTAGAGTTTAGGGGCCAATTCTTCCCTAAAGCTGTACCTTTGCCTTTGCTTTCCCATAGGAAGATCTGAGGCAGCAACTCTTCTGCCTGTATGACCCTGGGGCCCCAGCAGGGCCTGAGGCTGACGTGATGAGCCGGCTGTTGACATGAGCAATAGGCTGATGCAGACAAGACCTTTTTCAGTGAGTGCCAAATGTCATCAAAGCGCCATCCAAGCCTGAGGAGGACCTTCTAAAGGGTGCTCCCCACATCACCTACCTTCACAGTGTCACCTCCTGTACCTAATCCTCCCTGGATCTTTGCTTTAGTTTTGGATATCTTTGCATCAGCTAAAAATACAGCTTGCTCCATTCTCTCTGATGGTCTTGGGCACCTTCTAACATGAAAAGGTACTCACTGAAAAATTCCCAATCATTTTTAGTGCATGGGGAAGGAACTGCAAGAGTGTTTGAGCACCTCATACTTACTGCCTGTAAACATTCAGCTTTGAGGGAAAAAAGAGTAATCAGTGAGGAATTTGGCTTCGAAGTCAATGGCATGATACTGTGTGGTCAGGCTGCATTCTCCAAAGCCAGCTGAGTAGCCCTGGAGGGAGGGACTGTGCCTTGCTGCAGCGAAGTGTCTGGCAAACATCTCCAGAACGTTTGCTCCGAAGATGTTTGCTCCAAAGATGTCATCTCGCCTATAAAACAGGTTAGCCACAACCTGTGAGCTGGGCCAGCTGGAGTCACAGAGCCACCACCAGCTTCACCCTGGGAAAGGGCTGTGGGTTGAGTGTGTGAGCCAGCCCCGCTGCTCCTTCCCACCGCTGCTGGGAAGCTGTAATTTTGGGACTGGGTACAGGTCTTGCAGAGAAAGTGAACAGGGGACAGAAATCAGGGAAGGGTTTCAAATTTGCTGGGAGTGAGGTAGAGAAAAAAAGAGAACAATCTTGAAGCAGAGGAGATGGGAAATGAGAAAACGAGGAAAAGAAGAGCATCCTTGTTCCATGTTCCTTGTTCCAGACATGCTCCTCCCATTGAATATGTGCTGTTTTTTCACTTTGAGAATGTCAACTTGTAAATAAATTATTTTTATTTCAGAACATAAAAAGCATCTCTACCTTGGCAGGTTGTATTATAACTGAGTGCTGTACAAGCTGGGCCAACCTTGGTGCTGCTTTGTGTCGTGAATAACCTCCTGCCTTGCATCTGAATTATCCTGCTGCAGAGGCAAAGGCTGTTTCAGGCATGCCTGGGAGCAGGCTGAGGTGAGGGCAGAGGCAGAGCTAAGGAGAAGGGCATGCAAGTGGCCACGGGCATGAAGACTCTGCTCCCCAGGCTGAAGAAACAAGGGTGAGATATGTCGGCCTGATCAAATAAAAAGCGCACAAGAAGTCAGCCCAGGGGCAGAAACTGGCTCCTTGCTTCAACATTCTGCTTGCCTTTGCCCTGCTGTTATTCCTGCGCCTCTGCCGACAGCAGTCAAGTTGAATTCAAATCTTCTCCAAAATGGGTGCCTCAAGATATTGCGGATCCCAAAAGCCCTGGGAGTGATGAGTAACAAACAACCTTTGATTTTAGGCAACAGGCTTCTGTTGTCTTGCTGAAGTGGTGCATGGCTTCCATAGTGAAGGTGTCTTGGATTCCCCAGGTGAAAGCTGAGGTTTGTCCTGAGAGATGACACACAACGTCCCATGCTGACCACCCTGCTTTGCCAATGCTCTTGTTGCCATGACACAAATCCTAGTGGGAGTCTGTCACACTTGAGCCTCTTTCGTTGGCTGGGAGGCAGTTTCTGAATACTGGCTGTGCAAAGGCTACAGATGAGCATTTTTACAGCCTCAAACTAAACACTGCATCTTTCCTACTAGGAGAGTTGCCATCACTGAAGTTCAAGATCTAGTAGTTGCTGACATTTACATGAGAATTTATGGCTGTAATAAATTATGCTTCAGATTTTCCTTATTTGGAATAATTTTGGAGTATCTTTTCCCCACATTTTTTATGGCAATGTAACAGATTACTTTTTAAAGGACCAGGAAGATGTTAATGTTACCTTCCTTGCATAAAGAGCTTGGATACAAAGCTTTCCAAGAAAGGAGTTTTTGGACAATGCAATGTTATTTATTTACTTAAGCCATTTTATAATAATCTGGCAGTGTAAGCCAATGGTGAAGTCTTGAGCAACTTGGATTCCTTAATTTTTTTTTAGTCTCTGTGCACAGGATGTACTTATTTCGCTGATAAGACAAAAATAAGGTTTTTCTGAAGAAGAAAATCTATATTCTTTCTCAGTGACTTTATCTCTGCAGACAGACTACAGGTATAAGGAACAAAGGAATACTGAGGCAGTTATGACAGCTAAAGCTCATCTTTGAAAGAATCTGCAAATGTTATCCATATGCAGGCTAAATGCATTTTCACATGGCAGCAAAAAAGATTTTTAATAGGAGATACCATATATTGAGATCTCCATGTCCCTCTGAGCACAGAAACCTGTGTGAGCTTCAGTAAGGATCTGATATGCATGTAGTAACCTAGATATGTCTTGGAGAGAGGGAAATGAAACATTCAAAGGGATGAACAGCAGATGGCCTATCCAGGATGAATGAAGGATCATTTTCATCTCCGTGCAGATTTGTCTTTTCTGCATCCCCTCATGCATCTCCACTGTACACATTTCTGTGTTTCCTTCCCTGGACTGTGTTTTCAGGGACTGGCAGCTGTTCCTCTCCTGCAGTATACCAAACAGGAAGGACTTCCCCTCCTGCAGGTTAACCATCTTAGCTTACCTCTTTCATTTGGAAAGGCCTTCCCAGCATCATCATTTTATTCACTCCTTCCAGCCTCCTCAGCTTCCCTCAGTCCTACCCTGCGCTTTGCATAATGCTTTCCTTTCTTTGGGTTTCCCATTCTCTTTCTCCATCAGAATGGCTCTGACCACTTCTCTTTTGTCTTCCTTTTTATTCATACCTGTTCCCCAGCCCTAAACCCATATGTGTTTCCCCATCCACGGGTCGAAAGTCTTTCTTTGTAGGCTAGCTTTTTGTAAAGCCATCCCTCTCCTCTGGTCATCTCTCTGGGCTTCCCTGTTTTCCAGACACATTACTGGTGATACATCCCCTCAGTGGTACTTCTCAGGACCAAGTGGATGTCATGCTTTCCCCAGACTCATTTCCCAGGCAATTTTGAGTCTGCAAAATGTAGAACCACAAACGAAGAAGGAAAAAACCCTGTCAGCTGTGGAAGGCTTGTTCCCACCAGCATGACACAGCCCCAAGTTATGATGAGAGCCAGTATCCATCTGCCAATATTGACATGGCCTCTCCATGGCCAATGTGCCTGCTGCCTTCCCATGCCTCTGCAGCCTTTTCACAGACACCCCTTCCCTGTGCTCTCCGTCATTTTGGATGGGGACCATCCCTTTCAGACTAAATCTCTGGTTTCAAATCCCCACGTCTCCTCATTTTGCTGAGCTGGTTTGGACCTTGGCTGTAAGTTCCCCACTCTTGGGAGCTCTGTAACCAGACAATGCATCCAGTGACGCAGTTTGGCCTTTTCAAAACAAAATACGGTTTAAAAATCAACAGGAACACGTTGCTTCGATAACTGGGTTAAAATAACAAAAGAAGGCCTGCACGCGTGAATATGACTTAAGCTTCATTCTTCCCTCCCAAATTTTGGGTGAGTTCCACATCATCTTGGCACCTCCGCTCTTGGGCTGGGAGAGGCAGGACACAACTCTCTGTCCTTCTGTCGGAAACGGTGTTAGACTGGAATGCCTGTCAGCTCTGGGTCCGGATGGGGCTGATGGCATGCCAGCTCACGGGCCAAACAGGCCAGTACTGGGATGATCAGCTGCTTCCCAGCGCCCTGGGCGTTGCTCACTATTTCTGGGGGAACCTCACAACCCCCTTTATTCAATTTCCTGTGCATTTCCTCCTACCCGCCTCCTCTGTTTTGCACTGTACAGAAAATAACATCAAGGAAAGACACAGTCGCATATCTCATAACATTTTTTTTTTTAATTTTCTATGGGTTCTTCATGTTTACTGGTTTTCTTTCTCATTCTCATCTCTTCTTACTGGGTTTTCCAGATCACTGTTACTGCATTAGCACGTGCATTCAGTAACGAAATACTGGTATCTGCAAGTATATAGTGTTCCCAGTGCATTGGACAAGGTGATTTTATAAATGAAATTGTTATCAAAAATACTAGCTTATTATATTTATAATACAGTATCTGATCAGGCTGTAAATTTCTCAAAATATTTTTAGCAGGTTGTTTCTTTTAGTTAGGCTAAGTCTGCCCAAGTAATCAGTCAAAACTAACAAAGCTTTTGCTTGCTTGCTTAGTTTGCACTGCTGTAACTAAGATGAGAAGTTTGTTCATGGGCCTGAAAAGCACTGCATACACTCTTGGAATTGATCTTTCAATTGCATCTATATGTTTCCATCCTGACTTTTGTATCAAAAAATATGAAAAATCCCCACCAAACAAATAAAATACAAACCAAAACTCCAGCATCTTGCATCCTTCTATTAAAGAACTTCGATAAGATTTTGGTTAAGTGTTGACTAAAGAAATTAAGGCTCTCACATGATGAGAACCCATGAACCGAAAGGTATCTAAGAAATTGGAGGCAACAGACATGAAAAAATAGCAAATTTTTGTCTCTGAAAAAATGTTGGCACGGAAGTGCCGGGGTCTAATATTGTTTAACAAATATGTTGGCAGCCTGGAGAGGGGAATGGGAGTAAGGAAGTGAAATTGATGAAGTTATTTATTTTAGTCAAAGCCCAGTGCTTCACTGGGGGCAGCATGTCAGTGAGACTTCAGCAAAGCAGGCAGAGGCCCAATACAATGGCAGATAGAGCTAAATTGGTGGCACATGCGAAATAAGATACATTAGAGGGGAAGGCAAAATATTCATGTGACTTGGGTATTTGATATGAGCTCTGAAAAAAACCTTGGGTCTTACTGAAGGCGGCTTGATAGAAACTTCTGCTCCCTGTGGAGAGTGGTGGGGACTGCACAGCATCACACTGGAAGCCAGCAGTACAATTTTGTCTATAAGTTGTTCAGGGTTTTGCATCTTGGCCAGGATTCATCTCCCTTAACCACAGAGCAGACATCACCTGAGCCTGTTATCTGAGCTCTTCTACAGCCAATGGAGAGAAGTGGGCAAGCAGAGGTTGAGTCATGCTCTTCTAAAAAAAATGCCTCCAAGAGATCCCATCACTCTCCCTCAGGTGCCTATTTTGACTTTTTCTGTAAAAGGAGTTTTGTCAACTAGTTTTAATATATATGCTATAGAAAAACGCTGTCTCCTGCCCAAGCAGTTTTCATTTTCTGTGATGTGGGAATTAAAGGAATCACAGTAAGACGCTAGGGGCCTGGATAGCTGAAGATGACGGTGAGCTGCCTCAGGAAGGGGATGAGCACAGATGTGATAAAATCACTCAAAAATAATAAAAACCTAATTAAGATGAATCAAGAGCTTCTGTCTTGGCATTTAAGACAAAATAAACACAGACAAAATGCACAGAAAGAAATGTGTCTTTAAAATACTGACTAGCAGCCTCTGGTATCCCCCAGCACAGGATGCTAGAGAGGCCGAGAGCTGAGTTCAAATCTGAGCGCAAATCTCACCCTCAGAGGGGTTGGTGTGGATGCATACCTGCCTGCTGCAAAATTTCTTGCATCTCCTGAAGCACGTGGGGCTGGTGGAATAGGCTGAGCAGGTTGAAACAATATCTTATAGGTGTGCAGAATTCACCTATGGGCTTGGAAAAGAAATCAATGCTGAGTTCAATTGGAAGTTCTTAGACTGCCAAGTGGATATCTTGGGAAATGAATGCCCTGGCAAAATTATGTGTGATGATTATCTTCTTAAAACAAGGAAGGACATTCAGGATGTGGATCACACCCTCCAGGGACACTTCACCACAAGCAAGCAGGGGATGTTAGACTGTTAATGCTCTTTTTTATGTCCACCAATTTTCCGTTCCCTTTTCAAATATAAGTTCCTAGAGCACATGGGATTTGAGACCGGACTGATGAGGAACTTGCTACATTTTCTTAGTGACATGAGTCCACCAGAAAGAACATGAAAGCATGAGCACTCCATGAACAATTGGGTTTTTTTATAGGCTTCTACCTACTGCCTGTGTGTGTAAGGACGTGAAAGAGTTGTCAGGTCCTCTTTCTGGTGGAAAAAAGTGATCTTGTGAATGACAGCTATGCAGGCAAGAGACAAATTTATTAACATCTCCACAGAGCAGACTGTGCAGAACATATGCTGTAAGCGGGGGCTTTCCCAGCTCTGGGGGGTCCTCTGTCTGCTCTCCCCATGCTCAAGTGCCTCCTGAAGTGCTGAGCTTGGAACTTTTGCTAGCTGCATTCTTCTTCTTCTGTTTTTATTTTACGCTGCATTCAAAGGACTAAATAGTGAGAAAGGGCTCTGGCTGCTTCAAACAGCGTACAGGAAATGAACAAGCTGAATAGCATGTTTGCCAGCATATGGATCTTTTTGGCATACTTAGAGCCTATCTGGACTATGGATTTGTCCCATTTTTAGGCATTGCTAGCCAAGCATCAAAGGCTTTTTCATATAAAAGGAGAGCCATGTTTTGTTGTGGTGCATGCTCCTGACTAATTAATATGTCCTGAAATGCCCCTAGATGGGATGGTCTGTTTCATATGACCATCTGTTTTCTGTTTCTCATCCTCGGAGTGTGGCTCCTGCCTGGGGACCCTGGGAGTACTTAAATCCAGAACCAGCTATGGACAGGTGGAAACTACTCAGATGTCTGTGCTTCTGTACTTCTCTCGGATACATCCGTGGGGAGGCAGCCAACCCAACCAGTGGTGGTTGAAAAGGAAGGCAGGGCTCTCCTGGAATAGACAAATGTCAGCTGCTTACAGTAGATGCTCTTCTATGCAATGAGAACATGGAATTTTGATCACATTTCTCTCCCAGTCTGAAGGATGGCACCAAGCAGGTTCTAACCAAATACAGTACTGGCTGGTAGAAGAAATAGCCCACTTCTGCTGGGCTGAATCCCATGTTTGTCCTTCTCTTGCTCCTCTCTATATCTCCTGCGGGTCTGATGTGCTGAGTTGCTGTGAGTCTGCCCTCATCTATTCAGGCCATCTTCTCTCTTGACCCCTTCCTTCAGAAACTGAGTTAGAGGAAACTGGTATTTCCTTTCTCGGGTGAGAGCTTAGAGACTCAGAATTCAGAATCAGCAGGCTACGGTAACAAAAAAAAGTTTTGAGAATCCTAGTTCTTCTCTTCGGACATGGGAAACAAGTACATGTGGATGTCTTTTCTTTTACTGAGGGATATCTTTAAACCCTGATCCTGTAGCAGGACTGCAGTGCAAGCAATTCATCAGTAACAATATGGAGGAAATCAGTGGGAAAAAGTAGAGGAAATTTCAAGGGCTTGCAGAGGTCTGCATATCTGATGTTATAATATTGGAACAGAAACAGTAGTGCATGAATCACTGACAGTCATTCCTTGCCCCCATGGTTTTGGTAACAAAGGCCATTGTCTGTGGTAGTATGGGAGCAAGGTTTGTGTCCCAGGATTGAAATAAAGCTCATTTGGCAGACAGAGAAATCTTCTGGGGTAATCAACAGGCATGGAAAGGTGGGAGGGGACAGCAAAAGAAGGTTAAAATTATCAGTTTGAAGGTTAAAACATGCTGGGGGAATACCATTCTGCACTCTGTTGGCCAGATTAGACTCTTGCTGCTGTCACCACCTTCCTAGGTATTCACCTCTGTTACCATCACAAACACACTGACATCAGGCATAAAGTGCTCCAGCTGAGACCCATCCTTGTCCTCATTATGGTCTTGCTGAAGGCAAGCACAGGGCTGTGGTCCTTTCCTCTCCTGGGTGCAAGGTTAGGAGGCTGCAGTGGGATGCAGTGTGCCAGCTGCTCTTCCCAGGATGTTGGCAAGGCTGAGCATTTGCCATCTTTGGGGAAGCCTGAAATGGCAGGTAGCCAGGGATACGATAATCTTCTGAAATTCAGGCTGTTGGTTGATTTCCACGGAAGAAATAATGCTTTTAGAAAGAAGAAATTTGAAGAACTACCATCTCTGCATGTCCCTCCATACTGCCTACTGCTGGAAGCTTGAGCAAGGCTGGACTGCTTCACATGTGCCTGTGTTTAAGATAGGCTTCACCAAACAGTTTCTACTGCTTTATTGACAGAGCCTCTGAGCCTGCTGAGTAACTTGGCCGAGTCCTGCACTCTGGTTGTGCTTGTTCAGACTACTTTGGACACCTCCAATGAGCAGTCAAGCCAGAATCCTCCTACCCCCTGCTCCTCTGTTGCCCTGGAGCAAGCCTATGTTTGTTTACTGGAGGTCACTTATCTTGAGCTATTGCTTTTTTCCTGTCCACTCCTCCTTGCTGCCTCACACTAAGCAAAACCAATATATTGATGTGTTGAACTGCTCCCACTTCCCAGTGCAGCTTTGTTTCTGCGTCAGAAAGGAAAAAGGGGTACACTGCAATGAAAGCAGGATTTAGTGCATGATATGAGGAGTGGAACTTCATGTCTATTTTTAAGGGACCTAACATTTCTGCCTTTCATTATGATGTAGTGGATTCTTCCCATTGTGGCTACAGATGTTACTCCCATTCTTGAACCTCTTTTATTGATGATTACCCCAACTTGATAACACTCACATCACTCCCTGGAATCTTTGCCCTCTCTATTATGCCTCTGCCTGTTAAGTCACCTGGAATCAAAGTACATTCCTCTGGTGCTCTTCTGATGCTCCTTTTTCCTCTCTGGTGAAGAACTCTCCTCTCCCTTCATTAATGGCCGAGAGACCATCTGGCATTACCAGCGTTGAGAGACCATGTGCCAAAGGACAAGAAAAAGAACCTGGAAACATTTCTGTGTTCTGCAATTTTAATTTGTCTTTAACTTGAGCCTGTTGAAGGCTCTTTATTCCATTTTTAAGAAAGAGTGAATCCTGTTGCTGACTCTAATCTTCACTGCATCTTCCCCCTCCCATTTGTTCATATTCTTTCCAGCACAAGGTTAATAAGCGCCATCCTGTAACCAAATAACTTTCTCTAAGCTACCAGAAAATGCTCTGCAAGCTACCAGTGGTCAACAAATCTCTGGCATGGAAACATCCAGGTTAAAAAAAAAAAAAAACAAAAAAACCACCCAAAAAATTAATTCAAGAAGGCCCAAGGCCTGATTTTAAGGTCTTGATTCCACAAGTAAGATTGTCCAGGAACTTATAGTATTGCTCATGCTTTGGATCCAGTTTCTAACATTCAGCTATCTCACAGGGAAAAGCTGCAGCCCTTTAACACAAGGGTTCCTAGTCACAGACACTGCCCTGTTTAATTTCAATCAGCTTTGGGGAGCTGATACCACTTTAAAGTTGATCGTATTGGTGCAGCTTGCAGCTGTACATGTCTAAACGAGGGATTACAGTGATGGAGTGTCCATAAACACCAGTTATGCAGTTTGAACTAAATCACGCTTTTCATCATATCAGAAAATTGTTGTACATGAGACCCAGTCTCAAAGAATAATCTTAAACTAGTTCGAGAGATTTTTCATCAAGTAAAATGTGTTTGGTGTATGTTAATTGGGACAGGTATAAACCAATCCAAAGAGGATCTCTGAAAATGAGATAAGATTGTGTACATAAGGGATTTCAGTAGCTCAACTAAATCAGTTATAAAACTTCTAATTTAAACTAATGCTACCTATATTTGGACAGTAAGAATTAATGGGCTGCAACTTTACCGCGAGGAAAATGTTACCAGTGCGGATCCAGTCCAAGAAATCCTGTTCCTCAAAAGCAGCACAGTCTCTTTGAATTACCCTAAAAACACCAAATTACCTGTGAACTCAGTGGTACTTTGCACACCACCACGAATTCATTTTGCAATGCTTAAAATAATCGATGTAATGCAGTTAGCATTTCTCCGTAATCTCCTAAATAAATCTAAATCCACTGTTAAAATATCTCTGATTTCCAGCTGCAGTTTGGTAGCAGTGTCCCAACATACTTTAAAACCTCCTCCTCCTCCCCGCATATTTCTTTTTAGAAAAGACCAGTGGAGAAGCCAATAGATTTCTATAAATCACTGTTGGATGAAAACAAGCATAAAAAGGAGGCTTGAAGTTGTTTAATATTACAGATGTTTTGGAGCTCTATTCAGTAGTTGGCAAGTCACATGGAGCTGCTCTGAATTCTTTATAATCTAGACACAAAGATCATTGAACTCTGAAAGAACCTCTGGGCTTTTATTCAAAAATATGTTGGCTTCTATTTACCTCTTTCTTCATTTGTATCTATCAAATGGCTCAATATATAAATAAAGCCCGGGTGTTCTTATTAGCTAAGGCAGTATTTCATGCAGATTAATGCCAGCAGGTTTTGTAGAATACATCTCTATTCAAAGCTGGAGCATGTTTTGAATTAATTTTCATCCTGTATATGAATCAGGTATATTCTACTCCTTTTCTTATACAGACCTCAGCTGCAGCACATAGGAGGAACCTGTAGTGTTTAATTCTAGTCCCATCATCTTTCTTCAGCAAAGCACTTTTAACTCTGAGCGTCTGCACAATCCCACTGACTTTAATGGGAGTACTCACGTGCTCAGGTATATTAAAATTATAATTGAAAACAGCACCTTGCTTTCTCGGGGCCTGCCTAAGTGACATACCTAGCATTTTATTGAACAGTCTTATTTAAATATTACCTCATGTATATGTTATGAGCAAATCTTTCTAGTTCAATAAAATCAGGCTTATTGTTATTGAGTTAAAAAAAAAATCTTTACATTTCTTTGCCTCCAAAGCAGGCTAAAACTCTCACACTAAACTGAAAATATTGCGTTGGCTAAAAGTACTTTGCCAGCTGAGCCAAAACACAGCAAGATGTTCATCTGATGTTGGTCTTAATAGAATAATGGGCAAGAAGATTTAATGGGATTGATAAACTTGTTGTTTAAAGAATGCTTTGGTCCACTAGCAGCTAGAAATTCAACATCCCACATCTCAGCATTTGGCTAATTTTGCCAAAGTTAAAATGATTGCTCAAATGATCCCAGCTTTCAAGTGGTTGAGTGGGGTTTTTTTCTGTGTAATATAAACACCCTCACAAGCAAAATCCCTCCGCTGAGGCAGTAAGACTGTGATGAAACCAGAGAATGGAGAAAATATATATATAAGATTATAGTGGATCACACGCAAACTGTTTGAGGCGCTCCAGCGTGATTTCATTCCCATCCCACGGAGACTCTGCCTAGCGTGTTCTAATAATGGAAATGTTTGGATTAGTCTATGTTCAATCCATTTACCTCAGCACCTCACCAAATGTGAGCTATGCCATCAGTCTAGATGACTAACTATTTGTAATTTAGTTGTAGCTTTCTTGTAGCTGTGGCTGTCCGGGGTCATTAGGGAGGCACGGTTTGCATTACTGATGCATTAGACTGACTGGTCTGGTTGGAAAAGCTAATGAAGCTTTCTGGATACACAAGCTGTTCACTGGGATAGACCAGAAGTGTACCTAGAAGTTCTCTGCTCTCATCCTCCTTTGAGCCCACCTGAAAGGACGGAGTCATTGTGGGGGCTGAAGCCGTAGGCTGAAAGTGAGCAGTGACTTTATTTTCAGGCACAGCAGAGGTGTGAGACTGTTGTTGGGTGCTACTTGGGCTATAACACTGCTAAAGGGGAAAAAAACTACCACTTAGGCTTCTTACAATCCAAACACAGGGCCATGTTAGCAGGCAAGGAATGAAGAGAAAAGGAGGAAGAGAATAGACTATTGTCAAAGAAAAGAGCAGTAACTGAGAGCTGCGGAGACACAGACTTTCCCGTGTTTTATACCCACGGGTGCTCACTTTAGCATAGCGGCTACGGGTTTCCCTACATAGCAACTAGCAAACACATGCTCAGTTTTGGGTCTGCCCTCCTGGACTCTTTCACGACAGTGGGACTAAATATACACATCTAGATTTCTGGTTTTGTTCTAGTGCTAGAAATTTCAGCTTTCTCTGATACTTTCTCTGACACTGTAGGCCCCTGCAAGTCTCAGACATGAGTACTGTGTCGCTACTGCTGTGATTAGAAGTCTCAGTGTGCTGGATCTCTAACAGAGAATTTCTTTTACTGAAATGTGAAGTATTTGGGTATGTCCAATGGCCGTTAATAAATGTTAAAAGACGCAGGGAATTTTTAACTGTATGGCTGAAATGTAAATACCTTGTCCTCACAGTGGCATAGCTCTTGGTCATGACTCTCACTGGCTCTGCGGCCACTGGAGTTCTTTAGACTAAACAAGGGCTGAATTCCTAGGGTAGAAGGTACTGCAATAAAATCAAATATCAAAACAAAATCAGATCAAATTAACTTAAAAATCTGTCCACTTTTTTCATCCTTGTCATTTAAGTCACCCTTAAATTCAGAAGAAAGAAGTTGAGCTCGTTTTACTGGCAGCACCCAAAAACATACTGATATCTAAACAGTACTGTTTCTGAAACGTCCTTTGTTTGAGAGGCTTCAACGGGGAAAAGGGAGCCTTAATAGTCTTAGATCACCGAGGGAGAACATAGAAGCCCAAAAACGAAGGATGCCCTAGCAAATCCTTCCCCTTTCTTAGGAGACCAGCCACTGGGAGCATCACTCACATCTTCTGGTATATAACAGCACCCAGAAATCGGGGGAAAAAATAATAACGATTTTTTTAAAATTGGCTGTGACAACATCGTGCGGAGCTGCGGAGCTGCCGGAGCCCGGCGCGCTGCGGGCCGGGGCCGCTGGAGGGCACTGGAGCCCCGCGCCCGGCCGCCGGCAGGGAAAGGCAGTTTTTTTCTCTTTGAGGTCCTGTCATTCCTGTGTAAACAAGTTACGTTCAAGTGTTTAGGATATAAATTACGACCATGCAGGCTTGCCTCGGAAAGAATGTAAACACAGCACTGTGGTCGGAGCAAACTCTGAAACTGACTTTATAATTTATCACAGGCCCTGAGAAGCTCGGGGAAGAAAAGGGCATGTCTGAGCATAAATATGTATTTTAAAGATGTAGAGTTTTATCTCTATGTATAATTACATAGATATAATTTTATATATATGTGTGTGTGTGCGTGCGGGAATATATATATATACGTATACACACACACACATACTTATTTGTGTGCACACATGCACAGAACATTTTGCTGAAATTCTCTCCCCCTTTTTCCAGCGCTCGGGCGCGGGCCCGGGCAGAGTCGGGCGTCGGTGCGCGCTGAGGTACGGGGACGACTGTGTCCCCGGCCGACGGGACGGGCTGCGCGGGGGTGGTGGCCGTGCCGAGCTCCCCCGGGCCGGGCCGGGCCGGGCCCTGCGGGGTGGGTTCGGAGCGCATCCGCCGGCCGTGGGGCTGGCGCGGCCGTGGGCTCTGCAGGATGCACAGACCAGCAGCTCCTGGCGCCCGGCTCCGACTCTCGGCCGCTCGCCATCCGCGGGGCACGGCGGCGCCGTGGGGACAGGGGTTGCTTTGCTTGGGGTGCTTCGGGGGCCCCTTTTTGTTTTCTTTTGTACTTTTTTTTTCCTTTTCTCCCCTCCGGCCCGGCTCGCTGCCCACAGCTCTGTCGGTGCTTGCCCCAGACCTTCTGAAGCCGCGGTTTTATCGCGGATCCTCTCGCTGCCCGCCCGTGACATGCCCTCTCGGGTGTAACCCCGCGTCGCACAGGGACTCCTGCCCCCACACCTGGCAAAGTCCCGTCGGGGCACAAAGGGACTCCGAGCGGGCTGTGGGGAAAGGGGACACGGGGACACGCATCCCTGAGGACCGAGGAGGGCGTTTCAGACCTGGAGGCGCCCTCGAAGAGAAGATCACGCAGCCCGGACCCTCCTGCTTTTGTGTCCTCTAGCTCGGTTATTTCAGTCTGTCCAGCAGCGGTGGAAAGCAGGGTGGGAAGTGGGTGACGGCGGGAGGCGCAGCCCAGAGAGCCTGGCACTGGCCTCCTCAGGTCAACCTCTCGCTCCCTTCCTCCGCCTACAGCGACTGGGGTTACATCTTTAACTGTCTCGGATGCTGGGGTGGAAGAGTTTTCTAAGAAGGAGCCAAGGGAAAATAAGTGTCTGTCCAGTGAATGTCGTTTATATACATTTTATTGGAAAAAAAAATTTACATCAAAATATTTTGGCAAACTGTAAAAAGTATACATAAGTGCAAATATATTCTCCTTTTAAAGCAATAGTGTGTGAGTATACACGAGATTTATTTAAAATAATTTTTTAAAAAATATTGTGGTAGAAAACAACTTTTGTAAAAATAAAAAACAAAATGTTGTATTGCTGCAATACTGGAAAAAAATTGAACTTTTCTTACAGTCTATACACAACAGGGCTAAACAATACTGTTTTAATAATATAAATCGGTCGGTGCTGAAGTCCATACAAAGTGTCCTTGGTGGGGCTCGGGAGAGAACACAATAAAAAAGTAAATTTCCCGCTAACGCAGTAACAGAAGGGGGAGTCCTCGCAGGTGCGGAGACATTTATTTTTCTTATTCAAAGACACTTTCTCGTACAAAAATATATCGAATTGTTCCCTTTCCCAGGGCTCGGTTCTTTAGGAGATCACAGAAAGGCGGTTTATGATTAAGGTGGTCAGACTTGGCATAAGGACACTTACGTCCCCCCTAGCCCAAAACATCACGCAAGGCGTTTTTCTTTAAGTAAGACCTTTGGAGCATTATATCGGCTGTACGTGTCCTTCAGGGGGTGGAGTGGGACCGAAAACACTGCTTCCTCAGGCAAATTTGCTAAGTGACTCGTGTACTATCAATGCTATCAGAGTGCACATTATATTTAATCTGCGTGGGTCCGTCTACACCTCGGCTCTGTTCAGTGACACCTGATTGTCTCTGTTGGGGCGCTGCCTTCACATCACGCAGGGCTTGATGTCTTGACAGACGCTTTGGTGGTGGTGATGGTGGTAGTAAGATCCACTAGCGGACGGGTGAAACGAAGAAATGCCATTAAAATTGAGGACAAAATCTTTCCTGTCACACACCGGGGAGGGATGGTGCTGGTAGCGAGGCAGTCCCACTGCAAGAGAAGGAAATAACAAGAGCTGCTCAGAAGTCGGAGAGCTTTGCCCGGCTGGAGCAGCCCTTCCTCCCCCACCCGCAGGGAGGAGAGGCTGCCTGCTCAGAGCCGGCACACCGCTCCCTTACCCCCGGTCTCGGCTCCCCCTGCAAGGTTTGGTAACTCCGCTTTGGCTTTCCTGGCAGCGGACTCGGGCGCTGCCCCGGGGGCAGAGCCTGACCTGCTGCAGGGCAGAGAGACCGGAGGTCCCATTGCCCCGAGCGAGGAGGGGAAGTGGATTCCGCGGAGTCCCTCATCGCCCGCAGGTAGGCTCGGAGCTGCACCCGTGCTCGTACGAGCCCCCGAGCCTGCTCTGCGGGGAGGTTCTAGACTACAGAGCCGTGTGGCACGCAGGCTGAGGAGAGGAAGGCATGCGGAGGTGGATGCCCGCGGACACGTGCCCGGCCGCATCCCGGGCTCGCGGACTTCTCTGAGCATCCCTCCTGCGTGGGCACACACGCACCGCTGTCTGTCTGCCCCCTGCCTGGGTGCTCATCAGCGTGGAGCGGTAGTTCAGACTCTGCGTGGGGGGTAGATGAGGGACTGTGCGTTTTGTGCGTGTGTGTGTGTGTGTGCGAGAGGAGAAAGAGGAGACGATGCCACTTGCGTGCTTTCCTGCGTGCACCACAGCCATTTGAACCAGATTCCCATCTTCCCTCGCTCTTCCCGCTCCCTACCCCGTTCCTGGGAGGATTTCGCTTCTGGCTTGAGCGGCTGCAGGTTGAACTCCAGTCAGGATCCATTTGTGTGTGGATACAGTATGTATTTATTTATGGCTGCGCGTGTAAGAGCGTTCACGCCTTTTCGCGTGTGTGCTTTCATAAACATGAGATAGATACACCCTAGGGTTCATCAACAACAACAAGCCAAGTACATCCGTGGCACCGACATGTAAATGACCTTGCAGATTCCCATTGTAATTTCCCACAGCCTAAGGCAGCCTTTCGGGGGCCGCATGGGAGACGTCACCCCACCCTCAACACCGAGCCGCAGGACCGAGTTGGGATCTTCGGTCTGACAGGGTTCCTACTGGATGCGGCGGGGAGGGGAGCGTTGGCCGAGCAAG
>VZTG01006403.1:762287-793334 GCA_013397845.1 Melanocharis versteri
CCCCCACTCTTTTTGTTCTTTTTCTGTTCTTTTCCTCCCTTTTTTAACTGCGTGCTTCAGGCTCTTTCCTCTCCTCTGAGGTTCTGCAGATGAGAAGCGTTTTTTCAATTAAAGCCGAGACTGAAACTTAAACAAATCCCTCCAGTATTGTAAAAGTGCGTTTCCTTAAGCCCTGGAGGATTTTCCTCCAACTGTCAGTTTCAGGGTGCCTGGATTTAGATCTCGATCTACAGCGGCTGACAGAGATCCCTTTCCGCATGAGGGGCATGCGGGCATTTTAACGAGCTGGAAGGAGCCTTGCGGCCGCACTGGAACACCCAATACCCGGCCCCGGCGGCCCAGGACGACCACCTGGAGGGTGTGGAGGGGGGCAATCCCTCTGCGGCGGAGGGAGCAGAAAGGCCGGGGTGGGAAGGGACTCTCAGACGTCTTGTCCCGTCCTTTGTGCTGCTCCCGGGACCTCTTGACATCTCGGGACCTCTGGCAGTAGCCGTGCGATCCCTATGTTTGTTTAGAGAGGTTTTTCCGCTCTTTTTTTTTTTTTTTTTAACGCCCCCCCTTCCTTTTTTTTCTTTGCAGACGCAATGGGCAGCAGGCGTGACTTTTTATAGAAGTCTCCCTGAAGGCTGCCATCAGGACCCTTCTTCCCAGCTCCTGTTGAAGAGTCGGTCTCTCCCTCCGTTCCCGAAGCAGAGGAAAAGGGGAGATGACCACGACAATCCGAGGGGTTGAGACACCTCCTATCTCAAGGGCAGACAAGGATATTCAGCGTATATGCAATTTTCACGTGTGGGAAAAAACCCCAAAACACCAGCCCGACTCCAAAAGCATTCCCAGATACGATCCCTGCACAGAACGGGTACCTCTCGTAGCATTTTACAGGGGACCACCTGGGGTATCGCCACGTGGGTTTGGCTGGCTTTCCGTGAAGATACCTTAAGAAATTTTCCAGCAGTGTCTGAATGTGGGACAAAGGTAAGCCTGGCACAGGATACCTACATGAATGTGGTGATCTCAAAATCGTAGGGCCGCACCTTTCCCTTTCCTCCCTGCTACACAACTCTCAGGGCCGGGGCAGCTTCGCTCAGTGCCCAAGGACGGAGAGAAAGACCAGGAGGGAAACAAAGTTTGGGCGAGAAGCCAGCCGAAGAGAATCTATTTGCCTAGGGGAAGTGTATTCCAGGGGAAAATCGGCCTCAGCAGGTGGGAGAAGAATCCCTACTCAACTCTCCCACGCTGGACCGGCAGGACCCTGGCTCCTGGGGGCGTCCCGCAGGGAGCCGGGACTCCGTGGCCCTCAAGGGCCGGAGGACCCCGCGGAGGGGAAGTGCGACCATTGAACACCGGGGACGAGAAATATCCGCCCCCCGCCGCCCATCCCATCCTCCCCTCTCCAGACAGGTCCTGCTTTCACAGGCGTTTGGTCTCTTCAGAGGGCTAAAAAAGAGTTTCTCAGCGTTTAGACTTTCCGGGTGACACCTAAGCCTAAGATTTTGTTGCATTGGTAACCCCCCAGCCCTCCCAGCCCTCCGCCTCCAAGACTGCCTGCACCCCCTGCATCCCACCCCAGCCTCATCACTGCCCGGGGGCCGTGGCAGACACACACCCTGCGAGTCTGAGGTGCTCGCGCTCCGTCTGAGCTTCCTAAACGCGGGGTTCTGCCAAATCCAATTCCCCCAAACTAAAGGGCTGTGCCGGGCCCCAGCGGGCAACCTGTCCCTCACACCCTCCTGTGCTTTCCCCGCGGCCCCGGGATGGTGGGACACGGGAGAAAGGTGCGGGGTAAAGCGGGGGCTCCGACCGATGGAGGGGACCTGGCCGCCCTGCAAATGACACGGGTGGTTGAGCAGCCGGCCGGAGCTGCGCGGACATCGCGGCAGATAAACCTGCCCAGAGACACGCTCCTCGTGTAGTAACAGCGGCGGTTTTGTGTCAGCCCCGGAGTACTTCCACCGAGTGTTTTTGTGCGTAGATTTTGCGTTTCCTATACCAGATGACAATGTTAAAGATTTTATCCCCTCCCATCTCTGCACAGCTCCAGCTGAACTTCCCGGAGCATCAAAATAAACCCCCTACAGCGGTCAGGATATAGGTCACCTCTCTAAAAGGAAACACAACCCTTCCAAAAATATAAAACATCTTTGACGTAGAAAAAAAAAATACTCTTTTGTCTCCGAGCATCCTCTGTCGGTGTAAATAAAACGTGACAGGCGCGGGGTAAAATAAGAAGCGGGATGTTTCGAGATCACAGGAGAGGCGAGGTCCCGGCGCAGTGCGGGCAGCCGGGCGGCGGCAGCAGAGCAGGCGGCTCCGGGCAGGTGGAGGCTCTGCCGCGCTCCCGGCAAGGAGGCGGCTGAGGGCTCGGGCAGACCTTCGAGGGAAGGCTGCAAGAGACACGGGTGTGGGACCCGACGCCCTCCACCCCTTCGCGTCCTGGTCGGCTCTCAGTGGTAAAGGTCGCGCAAGTGCCAGCCGCGCCAGCGCAAAAAATGTTAGCGGCAGCCCTTGTAGGGATTCATCGTGTCTCTGCAAGGCTGTAGGAAAAGCCCCCCCCGTCTCCCGATCCTGCTCTGCATACCCCGTTGACAGCCGCGAATAAGGGCAAACACGCTTTGGCCCGAGATCTGAACACACGGCACCTTTTTGACTGGCTTCTCCCCCGCCCAAGTTTACATTCCGATCAAATGAGATTTCTAACTTTACACATTGTCAATAATTTTCATACGTGCGCCGACCTTAATTACTTTCCATACCATTTGCAGCAGACAAATAGTTTCAGTGGGGCGAGGGAGCCAGCGGTGCCCCCGGCTCTGGCGGAGGACTTTTCTCCCTGCTCCCCGCCGGCCCCCCAGGAACTCCCCCCTCAGGCCGAGCCCTCCGGCCGCCGCCGGCCCCGGCGGGCCGGCATCCTCTTCCCGCAGAAACCCGCGTGAAAAGCTCCGCGGGACGCCCCCGGCGCCGGACAGCGGGGCTCGCCGGGTGGGCAGCGAGGGGGGAGCCCTCGGGGGCCGGCTGGGACGGCAGGCGTGTCGGTAACATCGGAGGGTGTGCCAGGGTGGCTTGACTTCGGAGGAAGGAGGGCTCGGAGCGATGCGCGCAGCCACCAGGGCGGCCCCGCCGGGCGGCCCTGCGCGCCCCTCACCCGCATCGCGGCCGTGCCCGCGGAGCGCGGCTCGTCCGCAGCCCCGGCCCCGCTGCTGGGGAAGGCACTAATCAGAAGCAGGTTTCCCCGCTCTCTCCTTTCCTCCTCGCCGCCTCCCCCTCCGTACCCCCCTCTCTTTTCGTGAGAGGTTTGCATTAATTTTTAAGTAAAGCCCATAAAACATAACGACCCACTCAAAGGTAGGGCAGAGTTACTGAGTGCCGGATTATTACATGATTTACGAACATAGTTTGGAAAAAAGTAATAATCCAAGATCGCACCTCGGGAGCGAGCCTGCCAGGGCCGGGCACGGCTGCTGTGGCCGCGGTCCCGCTACCTCCCTCCTCGGCGACCCTCAGTACCGCCGGTTCGAGGTGCGGGAGAAGGAAACCGTAAAACCGATTTTAATTTTTTTTTTTTTGGGGGTTGTGCGTTTACAGGCTGCATCCCCCCGCCTCTCCGCCCTCCATACACACCTTTTTACACCGATCCCTCCAAAGCCCTGTGTCTGCCACGGTCCCCCACCAGATCAAAGGGGAAGGGGGGAGCAATTGTGCCTCCTGGGTCCGTGTCCCCCCCCACTCCCATCACCCTTTCTCGCTTTCCCTCCTTCATCCGGGAGGCTTTTATTGATGAGCTGCCTCCGAGCCCCCGCACGAAATGTCCCTGAAGAGTTTAGACAATTCATCAGCCATCACTTTCCGTATCTGCTTCCTCCCTTTCAAATACAATCCTCGCACACCACGCTGGGAGGGGAGGGGAGCAGACTTGAGACCAGAACAGCTACATAATCAACGTCAAAATGATACCACTGACCTTTCGGAATCATGGAGTCCCGGCCAAAAAAACCCTCCNGTCTATATCGGTATTTTCCGCCCCCTGTTCAGATGGATTATGCCGCCGCGTGGAGAGGAAGAGGGGGGACCCCTCCGATTTCAAAGGCCCCCTTGTTTGGCTCTCATGTCATCCCTACCGATAACGCCAGCTATGCCTGCTTCTTGCCACGAAAATAAATTCCCAAGCTGACAGGCGGAGAGGGGCGGCCCCCACCCGGGTCTCGGTCCTCCTCGCCGTCAGGCTGGGTTTAAACATCCCACATCACTCCAGAAGTGAAAACTCTCGCCTCGGATTTGTCCCAAGGCAGAGTAATATCCTCTTCTTATAAAGACCTGCTATGCCTTTTAAACATGAGGCTGACATCGCACATACGTTATATGTTCGTCTTTATTAAAACTTAGAGAGAAGTTTTTATTGTTTGGACAGAAGGGAGAGGAAGGGTGAGATTTGTTGGGAGGAATGGTGCTGGTTATGTGGACCTAAATAAACCTCTTGCTCTGAGTCTGGGCGGTGAGCAGGGAGCCTGGGGCTCCCTTTGCCATTGCCAAAGTGGGAACCTGGATGCCAGGCACCCTGGGCAGTGCATGGCCTGGGCACAGACTGCTTCTTCCCCGAGGTCTCTCAGGGGCAGCCTGGCACCGACTCTGGCTGGAAGGAAAAAACGCTTGCGGCTGCTCGGGTGTGAAAAGCCATTTGAATGGCACCAGAGAAGAGGTAGAAAAATGTCCAAGTCGATGCAGTCATGAAGGCATTTTCCTATTCCTCTTCTGCAAACCCAGACAGCCTTTAAAGCTGCATGTGNTTTACACCGTTATTGCTTGCTTTCCCAAATTCATTAGGGCTTTGCAGCTTGGCAGATCCAGCTCCTCCACCGCAGTAGAGGAGCAAAAAAACCGAAAATACGAAGTGAGGTTTTGAAAGGATGTCCTTGCAAGCTGTCCACCTCCTCCCCGCAGCGTGTCCGAGAGAGGAGGGCGGGACCGGGGGACCACCGGGACGCCCGATCTGCCCNACATCGCACATACGTTATATGTTCGTCTTTATTAAAACTTAGAGAGAAGTTTTTATTGTTTGGACAGAAGGGAGAGGAAGGGTGAGATTTGTTGGGAGGAATGGTGCTGGTTATGTGGACCTAAATAAACCTCTTGCTCTGAGTCTGGGCGGTGAGCAGGGAGCCTGGGGCTCCCTTTGCCATTGCCAAAGTGGGAACCTGGATGCCAGGCACCCTGGGCAGTGCATGGCCTGGGCACAGACTGCTTCTTCCCCGAGGTCTCTCAGGGGCAGCCTGGCACCGACTCTGGCTGGAAGGAAAAAACGCTTGCGGCTGCTCGGGTGTGAAAAGCCATTTGAATGGCACCAGAGAAGAGGTAGAAAAATGTCCAAGTCGATGCAGTCATGAAGGCATTTTCCTATTCCTCTTCTGCAAACCCAGACAGCCTTTAAAGCTGCATGTGACATTCAAAGCAATGGATCTCTTCCAGCTCTAGATATAGTTAAATTCCCTCCTCTTCCTTGTCTTCAGTCTTCAGAAAAACAAAAAGGCAAATAAAAATAGGATAAAATGGATTTGAGGGACAAATTTTCTTTACCCTTTCTTTATTTCCTTTCTCTTGTTCTCATTCTTCTTCATGAAAAGAAAAGAAATGAAAAGAAAATAAAATACTTTCATCTTCCCACCCTGGTTGAGGGCTGCTGATGAGGGAGCCTGCAGATGATGAAGACAGACCTCCCCAGAAGCAAAGCAGAGTCTGCACCAGAAGGGAGCTGCTGTGGAGTCAGACAAGGGCAGCAAGGTGGGCACCCATAGACGTGCTGACTTAGGGAACATGCCAGGCTGAGTGACACAAGGAGGTGGCCAGAGGTGTGGGAAGGAGGTCTGGCCAGCAGACCTCAGGATGGAGGGATAGCTCTCGTGGTCAGAATCTGGCTCCGTCTCCAGCTGTCACCCCAGAAATCCAGTACCATGCATGAAAGATGCTAGGAGAGCAAATTAATGCTCTGGGGAGTTTACAGCTGTCCCAAGCTGTGTCCAAGGAAATACATTCTATGCTCACTGTGTTCAGGAGTCCTCTTCTGAGTTGTGTGTCCAGCCACAGGGCAACGCAGCTTATGGTGTGCAGCAGGAATTGAGAGATGCTCTTGTAGCACAACCAATACACAGTGAGGGAAATTGTGTGGACTGCCTGATTCAGGCTGCGTGTGAAAACTGGTCTATGTCCTGTCCCCCCTTTTCCAGAGGCTCTGCATTGGAACAAGAGTGTGCATCTTCATGGGATAGAGGCTTAGTTTCCTGCATTCTGAGAAGACATTAGCTAAAGTGTCTTATGGCTAACCATGCATCTGATTATTTCAACAGATCAGAAATATTGGCTTGGAGGCTCTGAAGACATCTAAGAGAGAGCCAGCAAATAAGCGAAACAACAGCCGTGAAGAGGATGAGAGGTAGAGATTTCCCTCAGGGAAGGCAGCTCTGCTGTTTCACGTGGTACAGAGGATAGAAAGTCCTGTATTTATTCAAATTCAGCTATTCAATTCCCGCTTAATTTTAACTAGGCTTTCCCCCGGCCTCTTCTACTGCTAACTCTTCTACTCTTTCTGTTCTCATGAAAGAGACAGAAAGAAAATAAAAAAATCCCATGGGCCTTAATGGAGCAGGAGCATATCTGTTTAACAGAAAACATCACATCTTTTGCTCTCCAAATTGAATCTTATTACAAACTCACTCCAAGAAACAGCAGACCCGAGAGGACATGGCCTTTTCTCCCGGCTAGAAGAATGCTAGTGAAGCAACTGATTGGGGGATGGATCTGTTGCCAAAGTTGTCCTGCCAGTAACTAATTTATTCTCCAAAGCATAACTTATTCCAACTCTTGTAATCTGCAGTGTGGATCCAAGGGGAAATTGGCTCACAGGAGGTAGCAGGTTCAAGTCTCTGAGCTTCACATAGAAATATGAATGTGGTGCTGAGGGTGAAGACATGCCATTTTCTTTAAAAATTTGAGCACTTGCAGCACTCTGTCACCAGGATATCAGGGTGTAGAAATAACTAGCAGCAATATTTGTGCACATCCAGATCATGTCTCGATGGCTGTCTTTTCAACCTGTCTCTAGTTTTATTTTAAAGTCATTTTTTCTCAAAGACTGGACTCAGCCCTGCAAAGAGGCACATTCCCAGCTGAACGTTGGGAGCAACAGGATTGTTATCAATTACTTAGCTCCTAAATGGAAAACCACGAAAGATTTTATATATATTGGTATAAACACACGTTTGCACGCACACACAACCTTTACCTTTGTATCTTTATATAGGCATACATACAGCATGTACCTAAAGCATTTGCACAAACTCACCAGCAAGTGCAGTCCAGACAGGCTGTGTGTTAAAGGAACAAGCGCCGTGTACAATTATCTTTCTTTCCCAGATGTTTCCCTCAGCTGTGGCTCGCTCCAGTTCCAACAGGACTGCTGAGTAATGTCAGGGTGACCAACACTGAGATGAAATCTTAGCCATTCCATTTTGAAAATGGTATTTATGCATGAGGTGGGTCTGATACCACTGCAGTTGTCTTGGCAGACTGGATGCATTGGTGATCTCTGCTACAGCGGAGTAAGATGTGGCAGCGTAAGTGTTTTCCATGCAAGCGAATGGGTGACGCCTTTGGTTTACAGGGTTGGAGGGATGTGATAGCAACTTGCCTGGTTTGTGCCTTGATCACCTTCTCCACGCATACTGTTGCCTTTCGGGACTTGCATGTTTTGATGGCACAGAGGAATTCTCAGATCTTGTCATCTTGGCTCTTGTCATCTTGACATTCATTATCAGTTGCCATCTGAGTGGATCACTAAGTACCTTGAATTGCTGACAAATTGTCTGCTGCCCCTGGGTAGACCTGGCAAAGAAGGAAGCCCAGCCGCAGAAGGAGGGAGGAGAGATCAAAGACTGAGTAAAGAGTGAACTTACCAAAATGGAGAGCAAGGAAAGGTGTAAAAGCTTATGTGACCAAAGAAGCCAACAATAAAGCTAAACCTCAATTCTAAAACCAGACCAATCTTGATGGACAGGATAATAGGATTGTTTCTATCCCACTGGCCTTGATTTTCCATTCACTCCTGCTGCAATAAACAAGGAGTAATACAGATAAATTAATGAAATTGTGTTAGTGCTAGTCTAGTATACAGAGCTTACTGAAGGCGATGGAAACTTTACTGTGAACATGAGTAAAAGCAGGAAAAAAAAGAAAGCATACAGCTTTCCTCCATTTTGCATGTTATTTATTCAGCAGAATTAATCAGTAGTAATATCTCAGTGCGATTGGAACAATGCAGGCACATTGAAAAAAGTGGAAGTGGTGGGGTTATTTTTGGGCTCCTGCCATTGGGTGCAGTCCATTTCTGAGGCTGTGAGCTGGTTCCCCACGAAACCACCATGAGAGGGTGTTTGATTGGCCTTGTTGTCAGGAGTTGGGGTGGAGTTTGAAGTAGCTGACAAGTGCATTAGAAAAAATAAATATAACTGGAATGCTTGGGAAGTTACTTCATCCAGAGCTAGAAAATAATTTGGACTGCTGTGAGAAGGAATATTTGAAAAAAGATTATTCAGTAGGAAAATGCTTGGATTGGCTATTAATCCCGAGTGCTGAGCATATTTTTCTATATTTCTGTAATTATATTATTGCCAGCTACTGTGGGACAATTGACAAATAACATCTGGTCACAAAGCCTGTTCAGGGTGATGGAAAAATCACTATAGCAGCAATTAAAATGTTTAGAGCCAAAGAATAAAACAGCATGCAGCAATCAAATGAAACAGAGCATACTCTACAGTCAACAGTTTTTCTCCCTCAGTTTTATACACAGCAGTGCCAGTCCTGGATGTAACAGACCCAGACTCACTGCTTTCTCAAGTGGTTCCTGCAGACTCTCCTGACACATTAAACTAACCAGCACTTTTGCATCAAATTCTGCTTGATCCTAGACGGGGCTTTGTAAATCCACAGTTGTTCTGTCAAGAAATACAAATTTCAATAAATGCTTCAGTCTCTTTGATAAAATATATTTAGATTTAAAAAGATGAAAATATGTTTGTTCGTTTCTGAGTTTAATTATTTGCTGTCCCTCTTTTCTTGATTTGCTTCCTATTATTTTTTGGGATTTTTTAAGTGTCTGAACGGGGAGAGAAAAGAGGACTGTGAAAATTGCTTTCAGTTTGTCTTATTTCTGAACACCTTATGCATATGCTTAATTTATAAGTTAGCAGATAACTTGTGCATAAAAATAAGTATCTCACCCCTGTACATATATATAACTCTACACCTAACACATACGAAGAAACATGAGTGGATGTTTACAACTCAAGCCATATGATTTTTTCAGTTTACAGGAACTGTTTAAAAGATCTGTTCAATAGCTGAGGTGTATACATCAGTAGAATGATTACCTTTAAACTTTTGAAACAATATTTCAGCAACAATTTCCTTGTCTACAACTTTACAAGGCTGTAAATAGCCCCTGTGTGCATAATGAATTCTGACATCATAGGCCAGAGTTCTTATACACAGCAGGTTTTCCAGAACTTTTATGAGCAAGTTACACCTTGAGGCAAAACTAAACCCCCCAACTTCTATTATAAATGTTACAATAAAATGTTCCTTTGAGTTTTCCTAGAGCTCAATGTTCCGTCTTTCTTCCCGTTCCAAGTCATTCTTTCTGTGCCCTGCACGGATTCGATACATGAAAAATGTGTTTTGCTGCAGACATATTGGATATTAGGTATTGTTACAAGGTGTTTTTTATGGCTAGGCTTGCAGGACCAATGTAACAAGGTGATAAAGAACAAAATCTCTTGCTCTTACAATACTGTACTCATGGCTGTTGCTATTCCTACATGATCCACGTGTGGTGATTTTATTTATCCAAGTGCTGGGTGTAACAAAGCTCCAGTATGTCACAAGCAAGGACTGGGAGGAGAAAGAGTCAAATGATTTTTTCAAAAGATTGAACAGAGACAAGCTTGCAATGAAACTATCCTGTGTATCCTGGCTGTGTTTCTCTTCACACACAGCTGTGGCGAGCCCACCTAACAGTGCTGCTCTAGGTTCCTTCACATTCCACCACAAAGCTGATGCAGCTCTAGAGGTCTTTCTTTCTCCTCAGTTTTCCCACAGTAAGTCCAGACTTTAAAAACACAAATAAATTGAACTAGATAAAATACTAATGCATGCAATCTCCTTTTGTTCACCAAAGCCATTCCCAGCAGCTAAAAGTGATCCTGGTTAGAGAAAATGAAGAGACATCCCTTCCATCCTCTGCATTGTCACTGGGCAAGTCACTGAAGTGTAGATTTCTGAGCCGTAGACTAGCTAAAGGGTGGGGAGAGTTGAAGTAGCCAGGAAAGCACTTCAAAAAATGCAAGAAGACTGCATGCCTAGGTGAAAAATGCAAATGGTAGCACATCCTCGCGGTGTAACCTCTCTTCACAACCCTTCTTGTACAGAAAGGATTTAGTGACAGTGTGACCAACACCTGACTGTGCGCAGGAAAAAGAAACCTAGGCAAGGTGAACTGAAGGTATTGATGCAGTCAGCTGCTTATTGAACGTGTGCTGCTGTCAAATAGCCACGCAGACAACCCCCATTCCTGCTTTTGACCTGTGTTTCCCCTTCACTTTCAGTTCTGTGTCTGTGCTTACATTTCTGTTATGCCCTGGTATGAATTACCATATTCCACACTGAGACTATATATCTAAGGCAGAAGAGCTTGATTTGCACATTCCCTCTGTGCCTTCAGGTTGAAAAGCTGTGGACAATGCAGAGCTACTTTTTCTTTGGATTCCATTTCACCTTGGTCTGTGGAAAAGCAGAACTCTCAGGTAAGAGGATCAAGGCAAGTGGAGGCAGCACCACCTAGCTAGTGCTGCTAGGGCAGAAAAATTCACTGCAAATCTCTGTCAGGAAACAGTTTTTTTAGCAAGCTGATACTCTTCTCCTTTTACAGACTCATCAAACGAACATCAAAATGATGACAGAGTTTTCCTTGGCCCATTTCCTATGGCAGCAAAGCATCTTCCCAGCATTGCCTCTCCACGTCCCCAGCACACTGTAAGTTTCATTGTTGCTGAAGCAGGTTATCTAGAGGTCAGTAGGCTAACAGGGTGTTTGGATTTCCTAAAATTGTGCCTGTCCTTAAACGCGGCAAATCGGATTGTTTACACACCACTCCGTGAGCCTGGACCGCACACTAAAAGCAGCATACAATGCTGCTATTTCTGCTTCCCTGCTCCCTTCCCCCTCTGTGTAGGTATTTCAGCTTTCCTTGGGGGGGCTCATTAAGGTTCATTAAACACAGTAAAGAACCTGGCTGGAGACACTTGTAATTCTACAGGTCCACCATGTGGGGTGTGCAATAAAAAAAATTGCATAGCTGGAAAGAGATGTCCTCAATAAAAGACTTAATGGAAAGCAGCCCTGATGGTCAAAGTGGTATCAAGAGGAAGGAACTACCATGACACTGAGGTTTGAATTTGTTTCCTCTGACACTGATTTCCTGTATGGCTTTGAGCAGCAAGGCACTTAATTTCTTCAGAGCTCTGTTTCCTACCAGTAAAACACGGATAAGAAGATTGGTTTTATTTTATTGCATTTTATCTTACCTATTTGGACTGTGAGTCCTTCAGCACAGAACCTGTCTCTAGCTAGCTAACGGTATCCATGTGGATGGCTGTTTAAAAGACAGGCAATATCTCTGTTCTCTTCTTCTATTTTGGGGTTCAATGAGGTTTTATTTCAAAGGGCACGAGTGAGTGTTACATTCTGCTCTTCTTCCTAGATCAGAAAAAAGTCTCTTCGCAAGAGCTCACTTGAATTATTGAGGGCCCTTTGGGGGCTTCATTAAGAACTACTTTATTCCTACTTACCCCAGTGTACTTCCACTGAGAGAATTTCACTGTCTTCACAGGTATTTTACCTTCCGTTTTTTTCTCCATAAAATATATCCATAAAAGAGCGACCCAGTTCATATTCTAAACTGGAAACTTTCCCCTAATGTCAACAGCTTTGGGCTGAGTATAAGACACAAGGAAGAACCTCCAACAATAATTTTTTACTCCTAAAGTAGTAATAATCATAAAAAAGTCCCAGTTCTGGTTGAAGGGAGTGACATTTCTGTGGCTTTTTGCTCTTCTTAAAATATTCAAACTCAATCTTAACTTTGGCTGCTGTTCACTGAAAATACAGCATAACACAAACACTTAATACTCCTACTATGTTCCCTTGCCCATTTATGCTGTGTGGATAATGTTAGAAATCACACATTACTTCTCTTACAGATTGACACTCAAATATTATAAGTTAGAAAGCCCTTAGGTGCATAGTGAAATTTTGGGCCAGAAGAGGACAGTTTTGGAGAGGCTGAAAAATCACATGGATTTTCAAAATTTCTACGTCTACCTCAAGG
This sequence comes from Melanocharis versteri, assembly GCA_013397845.1. Classification (NCBI taxonomy): domain Eukaryota; kingdom Metazoa; phylum Chordata; class Aves; order Passeriformes; family Melanocharitidae; genus Melanocharis; species Melanocharis versteri. The sequence continues at coordinate 774,718 of VZTG01006403.1, forward strand.
CTACAGAAAGTTAAGGAACTCTTATTGGAATATTAAAACATACATAGTGAACTGAACTTATGAGGTTCACACCATTCTGTCTTTTTGTCATGGTTTCATATTCTCTCCCTCCTTCTGTGTATGCCTGGCACCCATCCTGGAAACCACTGCTGGGGTGAGCAGCAAGTAGTGCGAGGGATCCATCTACATGTAGAAAAAGTAGACAAAATGCCAAAGTAGAAGCCGTCCCAATAACTAATGCCCATCCCATCACTTTCAATTGTGCCTGTGTCAGACAGCTGCAGGAGAGATACCACAGCATTAGGAACTACACTGGGGACAAGGGACCTAACGCCCATCCCAAACTCATGCTTGTATAAACAAGAGAGACCACTTGAAGGATGACCACCACCTGCTGCTTTTCTGAGGGAATGTAGGGCCAGGCTGAGTGCACACAAATGCTCTGAGCCTGAGCAGCACAGCTATTTTCAATATAATGCTGATTAAGGCAACCATAAAAATGAGGGTGGCCCACAGGCCGGGCTAGGGGCTGTAATTGGGTGTGTTCTGTGGTTTGCAAACAGGGAGGTTGTTTCAGCACTTGCTGTGTGGTTTTTAGAACAACTAAATATCTGGTGAGTAGCTGTAGTGTGAGTTGTTCCAAAACCCTTTGGGTAACCTGGGAGAGACAGAAGGAAAGGAGTTGTCATCTTCAGCAGAAAGTGATCCCATGTATGCTTGAACCTTATTGTTGTTTGGCTTTTGTAACATGTGGGTTAGTTCTTGGCATCCTTGAAGTTAAAGTTGTATGATTCTTCATCAATATGCTGTTAATTAAAAGTAATTGAGGCAGAGGGTGTGGATAAGACAAGTTGCGATTTTGTATGTGAGCATGTGGATGACTTTTTGAGAAGAAAAGGCAGAGAAGGTGCCATGAGTGCACTGTCTAAAATATTGAGAGATAAAAGGTCATTGGTGGTCAGAGAGGTTGTTGACAACCGGTGGCAGGCTTCAGAAGGGCACAGAAATGGTCCTCAGATTGCTTCCCCTGTTGCTCTGTGCAGTAGGAAGTGCTAAAGTTGGAGACATCGTGGGAAGATGAATTGTGATGGTGTTTCTCTGACTACTTTTTCCTAAGTCAATGCAGAGGAACCACAGCCAGGTGTGACCCACCCAAACAAGAAATAAGTTTGGGGCTTGAGGGAGTCACAGCTCCTGTCCTTGTAAGTAGAGAGTCAGGCAGGAACAGGTAGGTGCCAGAGGGGAACGTGTGGCTGAGCAAAGGGACTGGAAAGAGCCGCTCTGTGTCTGCTGGTCGTGAACTTTGTGTGATTTGATAAAGAAGAAACAAAAGATGGTGTCCAGTTAGTCAAGCAAGGAAAAAGCATTTCTAGACAGAAGACTGAACTAGGCTTGCAAAGATTTTCGGTAGGAGCCCACAGATAAATGAGTATCCTGACACCTGTCGGGGTAGAATGGGGAGCCTTATAAAAGCCATCAGAGAAACAGGACTGAGAATGATAGGGCATTGAACTGAGCACTTGGGATCTCTCTACACTAATGCTATAAGGGTATGGCAATTAAAAAAAAAAGTATCCAAAGCCTTAGACCACAGTCAAAGATAAGTTATAAGAGGTATTGCAGAAACCTGGCAGATAGATTCTACGACTGCTATATGAGAATAAATTGCATGGAAGTGAGACAGGGAAACAAAAGTGAAGGATTGCAATGCATGCCAAGAATTTTATATTTTCTCCAGAGAAGAAGAGATGAGTACCTAGTTTATTGGATGCTTCTGGGAAATAAAAGTAAAGATCTATAAGCCTTCTGAGGTGACAAAACTGAATGGAGTAGTTAGAGCACAATCTGGTTTTGAGTAACTATTAGAAGGCTTTCAAAGACAGGTCATGGTAGGGTTTTTGATAAAAAATATTGGAGGACAAAACTAATCAAAATTTTGGAGTGTGCTAAGAATATTTAACTTAGGAATGTGGAGAAAACAGTAAAAGAAGACGCTATATTTGGTTCTTATTTGAAGAAGCTGACAAAGGATCTGAAGTTCAGAGGTAACTAAAGTGAAGAGGATCACCTGAAATAGCTTGAAAATGGTTGTGGTAAAGCACCTGAGCTCAAAGGAGAGGAATATGTTAAAGCAATGGAGGGGGACAATAGACTCGAAAAAAGTTGTCCTCAGCAGGCTGCTTAGTGGGATTTTAACAAGGTATCTGGCTTCTAGATCAAAGAAGGTAATGGGTGTTATCTGATTTGGTCCCCACTTGTATGTTTTTTTTTTCAGTCCCAAGTCTCTATTTCTCTTTCATGCTCCCAGTTCTTTGTAAAATTACATTTATTGTTCATCATCTTGAGGTATTTAGTGTTTCCCATATGCGTAAACTTCCAAGGTTAAGTAAAGAATTCTACAAAAAGCCTTCACTAAGTCCTTCAATTACTGAGAAGGGCAGGGGGGGAAGGAAAGGTAAATCCTGACTTCCTTCTAGTTATGAACACAGACTGCATAATTTATCTTAGTCTACTTAATACACAGCCCATAAAAGTGAGCTCGGAAGAACCTCTGGTCTGTCACTGCCAGTGTGCTGTCCTCTAGGAGTGGAGAACAGAGGAGCACCCAGGTGTGTCCTGGTGTTATCTTAAAAGACACCTGCAGGCTGCAGTGTTGCCTTGATTATCTGCACACCTCTACAAAGGCTCGGCTTTGTTTTTGTTCTTAATGGTATGCCAATCACCAGTTGTAGAAACTGGAGTCAAGAGAAAGCCACCAACCTGGCTCCAAACTAAGACAATTCTAGTTAAATACTTAGATTCATGTTGCTCAGGCTAATGGGGGAGAAAGAATAATATGAGTGTTTTGTCAGTTCTAATAGTAGTGTGTCTGTTCCTGCCAAGTAGATCTTAGAGACACAAGGTTTGTAAGGGCTGCTGATGTTCCTATTGAAAGCTAAACCCATCTTGGCTTAGAAAGTGCCTTTTCCTACAAGTATCTACAAATTCCCTCATATTAAAAAATGTTTAGCTTTGTGTCCAAGAAGCAATATCAAATTCTGTCATATCCTTTCATTTGAAAGCATGTTTCTTGATAATAGGATGAGGGCCAAATATGTCCTGTAGGAGTAGTTTGTCCTTTTGTGAGGGTGGATGATAGAAAAGGGAAAGTTTTGGATCTCAGATTTCCAGTCTGTGTAGAAAAGGGTTAGCACGTTCAGGGACTGTTGCTGAAGAACATGGAAGACTGAATCTCTTGGGAAAGGCAAATTGACACGATTCTAATTTGGATACAGGGAAGAAAACAATCTCCTTTCTTTGGGGTTTGTGTGGATGTGAAGTTTTTTGTTCTGATGCTTGGTTGCAGTGTGACTTTGCCTAGTGCATGGCACAGGTATCACACTTGCTGGGTCAGATTTGGACATCACAGAAACAGAAGGTGGGACACCTCCAGCGCCTCTATAGAGGTGGGCTCCTGGGCAAGTCCTCCGTAGATTCAATCCTCAGACCTACTGCAGGCATAAATTAAGACATGCAGGCCAGAACCTCTTTGTTCTACAGGTCTCTGCTCTGCTGAGTGGATATCGAAAGGATTTAGAAATGGAGTTTGGATGCTTTGGCAGGACCCTTGGCTGCTCAGCACTGTGAATCCTTCTATATAAAAAGCGGTTAAGAAGAAATTGTGCCCTACTGAGAGGTGCCCACTGTTGTGTTGACCTGGTTAATTTACCAGATGATGTGTCTGTGGGAAGACAAAGTGTATGCTGGAGAAGCACTGTGCAGCTCTTGGTTGATGCCAAGCTTGGGGCTTACAAACTACACTGAGAGAGCTGTGGGCTAAAGGAGAAGTTCTGAATCTGGAGAGACCAGGGGTGCTCTGTCAGTACTGAGTGGTGTTACTGTCAGACAAGGATCTGGAGATGTGGATGTTGCAAACAAGTTAGAGGCACAGAAACCAAGCAAAATCCCAGGATTAGTCTGCCCATGGGGACTCTCCTGCTCAGTTGCAAGGAGACTTCTCTGAGCGCTATTAAAATTTTTATTTTTCTTCTGGAGAGAAAAAACCCCACCTGGATTCTGGAAGCCTCATTAAATAGTTGTTAATTTCTTAGGAAAATTTAGCAATTAACGACTGGGCCTTGTCCACATTCACCCCAATATTCAAGACTACATTTCTGTTGTGTTCTGAGGTGATTTTTCTCCCCCCACCCATTTGTTGACTCTGAGTTAATTATGTTTAACTGCTGCAGAGCAGCACTTCCACAGTGAGATATTTTTGAACCTGATCCTGCTGATCGTTTCTTGTCAAGTCAATTCAAAGTCTTTGTTTTGCTTCTTATGCAGCAGTCTTATGTTTTCTGGGTCAATATGTATAACTATATGTGGGACAATTTTTTTTCCTAATAGTATTTCCCCACTGGGTTGTGTGCTCTCCGCAGTCCTTAACATGCTTGGAAGAAAGGAGTAAGCAGCATCTTCACCTGCAGCTTTACAGATAAACTGTCTCACTAGGGTGTCTGCTCTAACCCAAAAGGACCTCCTGATGGTTAGAGCTAGACTTACAGCTGAGGACTCTATTTCCATGCTGCAGATGTTATTTTCCTGTTATAGCAATACAGCTGGTCATGTGTTTTGCATTTTTCTTGATGTAAAAGTGCCTAGGAATAGATATATCTGCTTGTATCTGAACAGCTTCAGATGCTGCCTGCAACTCTTGCAATGGCTGTCTGCATAGTTCAACGTTTCCAGGAGTGAAATACCTAGAAAGCATTCAAACCTGTATCTGGGAATCTGAATTGATGACCAGCCATTTTTTTTTTCCTAGAAGGATGTGAAACAGATGCTACCACCCCCGAAATCAGTGCCAGCTTTGATTTCTCAGCCCTGACAGGAACATATGCTTGCTTTAATTTCCTTTACTGTTCCAGTCCTTTAGTTCCACAGAAGCAAAAAAGGGAACAACATTGAAAAGACTCAATATCTGATCCAAAGCATGTTGAAATGTATGCAAATCACTATCAAGGGCTTTGGATCAGGTCCTAAGTAAACTAATTCTTGGATTGTCACCTCTGGTCATAATGACCCTTTGTTTTGCCTTTTTAATGATAAATGATTATGTTATAAAAAGTCTTATGTAATTTCTGGCATGGTTAGGCATCATAAGAAGGTGTGTAATCTTAGAAATGCTCTAGCTAGTTTCTTGGGTTGTGTAACAAATAATTATGGAATCTCGCTGAGTCTTGCTTTATTATTATACAGCTCCAGGCTCTCACCCCCAGTGGCTTTACATGCTTGTTAATATTTAAGCTATCTTGTAGCTTGGGTAATTTGTAATGAGTTTTTTTGTTGTTGCTACTGAAGCTAATATTAAACAAAAGTAGTTGTTGGGGGAAAGGGGGAAAGGTGTGATGGATGATTTGTTCTTCTGAAAGTGTTTTTCCTTGTTTTAATACCTTTTGGCTCATTCACAGACACAAATACGAAATAGAAGACTCTTCCAAAGACTTCCTTGAGTGCTTCTCTAGCTAACCAGGAACACACAGCTACTTCTCAACAAATTGGTAGAGGTGGGCATGAAGGTTTGACATAAAGGATACTTCTGTATAAAATATAGGTCACTCTTAAAGATGGTGGTTTTGCCTACTGAGATTAAAGTTCTAGACAGAGACTATTAAAATAGTGGAGGTCTTCTGGCTACAGAAAGTATCCAGGCTCATAGAAAGGACACAGAGAATTTGGTCAACCTTTGCTGTGAAAAAGGTGGAAAAGAGAGCTTTTTTTCCTGATGGTTTTGCCCCATCCTGCTTAACCATGAAATCTTTCTTTCCCAGCTCTAGTCAAATGCCAAGAACTTTGTAGTTACTTATTCAAGACATCTGTGGTCTGTCTTTATCCCCTGTTGACCATTCCCTAAACTGTGGAGAATTGGTGTACTGGAGACAGGGCCCTGGGCTAACCAAACTTTTTCTTTGATATAGGACAGGTGGATTTTTATCCTGGACATATCTGAAGGGATTTTGGAATTACATGGCTTCCTATGAAAAGATGCATGACAATTCTCACAATCCAGCTGGGTGCTCCTCATGATATTTTCCCACCAATTACAGGTGAGTTGGAAAGCTCTGTATCGGTTGGTTGTACATTTGGACTTTTAGTAAGGTGTATTTGAGCTGTGTGGAATGTGCTGGAGTTCTCCCGGACGGAGCAGCCAGGGAAGAGGTAATCCACTTGGCAGAGCATGCTGCTGGTAGTCCAGCAAGCCTGTCTGCCCTGCTTGGGTCTTTCAGCATCCCATACAGGAACAGGCTGGGAGATGTTGCCAGAACTCAATGGTTCAAGTGAAGCCCCTGGGGTGATGAACAGCATTGTCACCCGTGCCACTTGTGGTGCAGGTGCATGCTATTGTCCAGAGACATTCCCTTGCTTTCCCACATCAAAGGATGGATTCCTTCTTCTCTGTAGCGTGTGGATCTTTCTCTGATTGCAGAATAAGAAAGTGGCTCTGCAAGTCTTTTTTCATACAAAACCTTTATTTTTTCATGCTCCCATTTACATCAGTGAAACTTGGAGGTTTAAGACCTTTTCTTTTTCTAGCTTCGAGCTCTGTGTTCATAGTGCAAATATGGCCACATTTAGTCCATATTTCTACTCTCTCATATTATACAGCTTTTCACCAAGACAAGCTTGTATTTCAGTGAATGCCAATATATATTTATCTCTGCAGCCATAAAAATATTATGCTTTTTTCATACAAGTGTAAATGGTGAATTTTTAAATAATTCAGGATTTTATTTGTAGATAAAAGTTTGATGTATTATTCAGATTGCGTATTGATGGGCCCTTTGCTATTACTTTTATCAGATGATATTGAAAAAAATTTGTTTATTTGGTTTTTTTCTCCTTATTTTGAGCGGAGTTACTAAGTAAAGCAGGTACTTGAGTAAATCAAGCAAATGAAAAGTAGTACTATGTTTGGCAGTGTTGATCAGGTCTCTGAAAAATAAACCAAATTAAAGTTGAAATGTGAATAATTTCAAATAAGATTTTTTTTTCCTTCCTAATTGAAAATCAGATTCTGGTTTTGTTCTCACTATAACTTTATTTTAATGAAAAAAGCCATGATTTCTAGTTAAATAGTTTTTTCTGTATGTTCAGTCTGTAGAGCTAATAGAGCAAAGAGAGAGCCTTATGCAAACAGGGCCACCAGTCAAGCTTCTCTACCAGTCTGTACATATAAACATCTCGGAGTTCAGGGATGTTTTCAGCCTGATATGGATGATCAACGCTGTATGGTTATCACGCATCAGTGCAACTTGAACGGTAGCTGAGTTTACGTGATAGAAAATGATGATAACATATCTATGCATTGATGGGCAGAAGGGAACCTGCAGGGCTCAGAGCTGTACATGGTGATAAGAGTGTTTAGGTTGGAAGCTTATAAACCTCTAGACTTGTGACTGATACGGTGTCAGGCAGAGCTGCAGCAAGGCCTTCAGGAGACTAAGTTGTTTCCTCCTCCTTTCCCAGGCTCCTTCCAGTTGCTGCTGTCTTTGGCAGTTGATTGTCCTGAGAGGCAGCAGGGGTTGGCAGGGTTTGGACAAAGCTTCTGTCTCTGCAGACATCCTGTGGAGTAGTTTTAGTTGGAAGAACATGAATCCATGACCCTCTGGACCTCAGGATTGCCTCCAAGGTCCCAGTTCTCACGGGCTTGGGAGCAACTTTCCCCTGCTTTGCTAAAGAATGATGTGTCCTTGTCCATGAGTATCTGACTAACTCCTGCCTATCATGACCCTCCCTGAAGAATTAGTGTGTATTTTGAAGGCTTAAGGAGTTTTGTTCTGCCCATTAAGAGGATATGCCCTTGCAAGACCTGGTCTGTCAGACATTCCCAGTGTTGCTCATTGATTTCACCTCCCACTGGAGTGAAAATGCTTCTTTACCAATGGTAAGGATGGCATTGCATGTACTTCTGGGTGGCATTGTATGAGATGGAATTCTCTGTTGCATGCTGAGAACCTCAGAAGAATTGGATGCAGCCTAGCCCATGGTAACCTCAGCACCCTGAAACCCCATTTGTTCATCACAACTTACTGCAGTTGCGGTCTTAAGGTTCTTTGAAACAAGTTGAAGATCCAGGAAAACAGTCACTGTGCAAGTAATCAGCCCGTTCAGTGTCTTAAGATCTCAAATTTGGCTCTTATAAGGCAAGCTTAAAGAAATGCAACAGAGAAATATGAAAATACATAACAAACTATCAGATGAAAATGAGTTTTATGATTTTCTGGCTTTATGCCAAAATAAGCCTCTTGCTCAAAACAGAGTTTGATGTCAATGTTTGAGCCTTCTAATCTGAACACCTATTTGGCCTTTTAATAATGCAGGGGACACAAAAAACACCCCTTCATGCCTCTGGTTGCTCAATTTGGCTGGGGTTTCCCATTACCTTCTTTCCCAGACTATTTATAGAAGAGCAATTAAGATTAATGTATAGCTGCTCACATTTAGTTCCTGGCTCAGCTGGGTTTTGAGCCACTCCCAACAAGAGCTGAATGACTGAGATATTTAATGTCCATGAGAACTCCTGCTGAAATCAGCTGGAGCCACCTGATATGTAGATAGATATGTGCATATCTTGAAAACAAATGGATTTCCCCCCCCACATTGTGAAATGAAATTTTGAGGCTGAAGTCAAACAGGACATAATTCTCAGTCAATATACAGAAATATGTTTTTAGTTTTTCTCAATCTGTTCTTGCCAGTGAACGGGAAATTCATCAAATAAATAGAAGGGAGTTCATTATGTGCACCCACTCCTAACCCAGCCCTTTCGAGGGGAAGTATCCATACAATTCAAATATTTTACAGTTGTTATGAACAGATGAAATACAATTATTAGTTTGTGAGGTTTTCTTTATTGTCTGCAAGCTTTTGTGGCTCGTTGTATACGAGCTCGGATGTGACTGATATCAGTAGAAACTGTGTAGGCATGGTCTGAGGGCTCCATGCGCCACTTTGAGGAAGGTACTCTAGGAATAAGTGTACAACATCAACCTGTTTTTTGTGATGGAGATCCCTGTGATACTCCTGCGCTGCACTTTGTGTAGTGATGGCTGATAGATCCAGGCTATTGGCACAATCCCTGATCGTAGAATGTTACTTGCTGGCCTTGTGTCAGAGGATGTGGATGGATGGTGCTTACAAAAGCAACCAACCAAAATAAATTGAACTCAGGCAGTGTTCAATCCTGTTTTGCAAGCAATTAAATAAGAAAGAATGTGATGATACGGTTTTGTCAGAGCTCATCACATCTGGGAGACCTGTAGGCACCAGCCTGTTAAGCCAGACTTCTTATTCTGGTAAGGAAGAGCAGAACTGTGCCAAAGGGAAGGGTCCCACGGCTTAGATTATTATCTGAGTTAGATTGAAGTCTGGGTGCATGTGACTCCTCAGAAATTGCAAAACCTCATTTCTGAAAGGATACTATGACAGGGTGTGCAAGTCCACAAGGAGTCCTGCTTTTCCATTGCAGTGTCCCCTGTATTAGAATAGATTCTGGTAAAGTAACAACTGTCTGTGTTCCTAATAAAGATAACAACCAGAAGCACTCCAAACTTGAAAAAAAGTCTTAGCTTACAACAGGTTTCAATATATCCTGACAGCAAGCTGGCTGAAAAGAATTAAAGACTTTAGTTCTCCCACGTACATGCACATTTATAATATTATGACTTCAATATTTAAAACATTAATTGTTTTCCAGAGTGTTTTTTTTTCTCACTTGGCATAAACCTCCTGACTTCCATTGAGTCAGGGCCCTGAGAACAATTTTTCTTTTAATTGCACAAGACAGTTTCCTTTCCACAACAACTAGTTATATTGGATGATGCAGGAATCCTATAGGAAGAAAAGGAGTGTGGTCCTTTAATTTAAATAATTCACTACAGTGATATGTGCTCTGAATTAAAAGGTGCTAAAATAATGGTGTACAATGGTCTGGTTTTTTAATTTATTAGCTTTAAGATGTTTTATTGGAGGAGTTTTTTCTAATGTAATACACATATATGTGAAAATAATTACTAATTGCTGATACCACACTGTGACCTGAACAAAAAGGCTTTTATGGTATCTTAGAGTAAGACAGTAAAATACAGCCTTGGCTAATTAGCACAAGTACTAGCTCTAGAACTATATCTCATCTCTGGTATACAGATTTACTCCTCCAACTAACAGGCCTTTGGCACCACTGCAGTGTTCACAAACCTGTGGGTGACCTGACTGACTTCTAGCTGTTTCAGCTGTTTCCCAGCTTAAGGAGTCATCTCCATGCTGCAGGAAACCCCAGCATAATTCCCCAACATTTAAATCAAGCTATTGAAAATGTGTGCCTTTCATTTCTTTTCACACAGAGGATCTCTTGGTTTTGAGATTTCAGTTGTACAAGGAACAAAAAGGTGTCTAACATAAATTTTCCAGATGCAAACCTTAATTAAAGTTCAGGTAATCTTACAGTCCTTTCCCTGTTTGTTTGCAGTGGAGAGGAAGGTATTATAATAACAAGATGATAACATATGCTGAGTGTGTCAAGTCACCTGGTCAGATTTGAACCTCTCATCTATGGTGCTAGAAATAATAATGCAAAGAGGAAATTCTCCCTTGCAGCTACTGGTAACAGTATGGGATGGGGGAAACTTATTCCCAGCAAAGAATAAAACCAGTGTCCTTCGTATGGAATACAGAAATTGGGAGCAGCACCTAGTTCCTGTGGAACAGGAAAATTCTAACCTGAATTTTCCTTGGGAGCTCTGACAAGTGTTTTATCTTGCCAGCTGTGGAAGACCCAAGAATTGTCCAATTTCCTTGGGAAATAGCATGACCAATGCTATACTTTAATTTCACTTTGGCCAAGGCCTCAGCAGTGACTTTGCTACAGAATGGGGGGGCTTTGGTTTAGGAACTCTGACCAGTCAAAATAGACTTTATATGCTTTATCTTCCCAATTTAGGATCTGAAAGGGGAGATGCTGTCTGTAAGAGACTCAGAGCAAAGTCCTCTTAGCAGAGGATGCTAAGGCATCAGAAGAGTCTATGGCAAGTTCTGTCTTTTTGTGCTCAGTGTTTTATAGGCTAGATTCGAGGGAAAAACTGTTTCTGTTTCCTTAAGGATAGCTTTGGATGAGGGCAGGCAAGATAAGGGAGCAGAGGGAAGTGAAAGGGGAAGGCTGTTTCTCTGACTGAACCAGGTTGTTGAAATGTTACACTGAAGGGGGATTTTTTTGGTGGTTATTGCTGAGAAGGTTGAGTAACTGCAGTCTGTGCTTTGTTGTCATGTGTGAGCCTGGCTGCTTTGAATATAATTTATAACTTCTTCATCCTTTTTTAACCTGCTTGTTCTGGAGCTGGGGGGCGTGGGAAGAACCTGACATGACTCCAGGTATTGTGACACAGAAAGCTATGCCCTCACCATGCTCTTACAATTAGTCAGAAAGAGATGATCCAGAGAAGTTCAGAGGAACACAGAAATGACTCGGGGGCTTCCTGGACTGACTTATGAGGAAAAAATTTGGGAAAGTTGCTGCCGTACATCTGTAGAGTTCTGCTAAACGATTAATGGGGAATGTGATGATAACATACAACTAATTGAGGCTCGTGTATGCCAAAGCGAGGGGAATTACTCTGGTTCTGTATGAGGATGAGTGCTGAGCACTTACCACTGCATTGAAGATGGCTGTGTGAAGTACCCAGAGCAACAGCAGTTGCTTGATGCTGAAAGAGAATTGCATTAGATGCGTGTTTTAGGAATAATACTAAAAATCTGCTGTCACCTGGTTTTGTAACTTAACTTGTCTCACAAAGAAAATGATATCTTTGTAAGGTTTCTTCTTCAGTGCTTAAGATGCTTTAAACATAGCTACTAAATACTGCCTTGCTTCATAAGTTATTAAAAGTAAACCGAAAAAAACTGCACTGGAGGGAAAGTAACTGGGCGACTCCCAAAACTTTCACGTCCACATTTTTATACAGTCTTACTAGAAACCTAGTAAAGCTATTTCTGTAGTAAGATGCTGTGATTTTCAACAGTAAATGCTATGGAAGGAACTGAAATAGGCAGTTTGGTGTTGCATGTCTGGTTTGAAAGACCATAGATAATCTGAGGTTTTACAGAAAATATTCTTTTCAAAAATTCAAGTAATATTGACAACTTCTACTTGGAATGTTGGAAGTTCATGTGCCTGTTTGTAACAGCTACTATTTAAAGTAATAGGCCAGGAGTCCCAGGTTTCTGCTGAAATGTTAAGATCTTTAACTGAAAGATCTACCAAATCAAAAATGAATTTCACAGAAGCAGTCTTATTGGAGAGTCTTCCCAGTGAGGTATCCTGGGATACCTCATGGACCCACAAAGCACCTGTAGTTAAGCCAAATTCGGCTCAGGCATATTATTCATTAACACTATTTTTCTACAGTGGACTAAAAATACTTCAGCAATATTAAGGATAAACATGAAGTACACTATTTATGTGAAGAGTTACTAGCTGACTGTTAGATGTTATTGGAATTATACTCCAGTACCAAATTATGATTTAAAATAGCAACAGCAACTCAAACACAGCTGTTTTAGGGCCCAATGGGTTTATTTTAGCTAAGTTATACTTATTAAAACATTTATGATCACACACTGCATATAAACATGTGTTCCATGAATAGTTATGATCAGGAAGAAACAACAGCGGAATTTGGAAAACTAGGGGTCAGCTTCTTTTTCCTGTTTTTCCCCTCATACATGTTTTTCTACCTTGTGGTCCTGGGTCCCACACACTCTGCTCAAGACTTTGTACTGAGGAGTAGAGTTGTATTGCTCCATCTTGAATATTCTCTGCTATTAAGGAGGGGAAAGAACCCACAAAAACATTGCTTTTCCCCATAGCAAAGGAGGCTATTAGTGTGCCATGCTGCTTGAAAGAGCTCTGAAGTTTTGAAACAGGTCATAACAAGGAAAACAACAGCATGGTGCAAGAGCACAAATGTGTAATGACAGTGTGTTCTCTCAATCCTTCCTCATACTCTCCCCCTCCAGCTCTGGAAAAGAGGACAAAGGCCCAGTGCATCCAGATGTATGGAGGTATAACTTCCTGAAGGCAACAGCAGTGTTTAGCTCCTATGCAGGGCTGGAGACTATGTGAATTAGTAGCCTTCTGAAGCTGCCAATAGATAACCTGATCAATGATGCATTAATATGTTTGGATATCCAGAAAGGACTAGGTGCTCTGTAGCCATTTGTCTGATTTTATGATGGGGTATTTGCACTCTGTAGATGTCTCCTCTGAAACTGGTTTTGAGACTCCTGAGAGTCAATGAGGACAGGAGAATTTAGTCACAAGGACCATGTTTCCTCTTCGGGGTGTAAGCAAAAGATGGAACCATGTTCACCCATTATTAAAGAGCTACTGTGGTGCTCAGAAAAGTTACAACAAGCACTCTTGCTAAATTCACAGCTTAGTGCCTTGAATTTGGCTGGAGGTGGATTTCAACTTTGTTTTTGTCTACTTCAGACTTAAAAGGCAAAAAGCCTGGGACAAAAAAAAGGCTGACTCTCTTGCCTGTTATTAAATGAAACATCTCCCCCAGCCCAGTGAAGAGTTGTGCAAAACGTGAGCTTTGGTTAGAAGCACTACCCTTCTACGTAGGCTGTGGTTGTTCTCCTTGCTCTTGCATAGGCAATTTCACCTTGGGCTTCTTTAAGCATGGTGTGAAAAATGAAGGGCCTGTGAATCTGAGTCCTTCGTATGTGCCTTTTCTGGAGTGGAATTTCTTTTTGCTAAGGATCTTCTGTGCCTGAAACATCCAGCCCTTAAAAATCACTCTTTTGAAAAATGGGATGGGGTAGAAAAAACCTGCAAATTCCCAAGACAAAATTCCATCCAACTTCTCTCGGTCCTCTCAGCATCTAGTGTGATACCAAGGGCTGCACTTTTTTCCTTAGAAGCTTTTACTAAAGATCTGTGTTGAACCGAGTTCTGTAGCCAGCACTGCTGTGCTGAGATGGCTGTTGAATAAAAGGGCTGATTTCAGTGGATTCCTTCCTGAGTAGCATTATGGATACTGATGGGATATTTATCCCATCTTATGAGTGATTTGGAAGGTAAGCTGAAAGGAAATTTTCAAGGCTTCATCAAATCTGGTTGGTGAAATTTTGGTTAATTAATCTGATGGGAAAATAACAATGAAAATGTTGTCCTACTGGCATGCCTCCACTGAGGTACAAGAGTTAAATACTTTGCCTCTGCTATAAAGGAGAATAGGCACAGCATTATTGTATCATCCTGCTGCATGGACTCTATGTAATATATGCAAGCTGTTATCTACAGATCACTTTTGCAAGCTTATTTCTTCTGTGAGTTCATGTTTGGCAGCCATTAATTCCTGAAGTGCACAAACTTCTGCTTACACACATCCTTTGTATTAAATTGGTCTTATTCCACTAAGGAGAAGTTTATGCTGTTCTGCTGCTCAGCAGGTTAAAATCTGAAGAGATTTAGGAAAGTGGTTAGGACTAACATTATTCAGGTAACTATTTTAATCACTATCTGCCATAGTTGGGGGAGGAGATGGAGAAGCTGCCCAAAATATTTGATGAAAATATTTTGATTGTCAGGTTTTTTTTTTTTTTTGCTTTTAAAGCAAGTTAAAACACTCAAAACTTGAAAGAGATTAAACAGTTATGGGGGAAAAGGTCTCAGGAATAAAACATTTATTTGGAAAGCCAAATCTCCCCTCAAAAAAGCACTTAAAACCAGAGCCTGGTCTGAATATGAACCCACGTGCAATTCCGCTTAGGCTGGTGTTTCCACCAGGCATCTAAAGAAACTGCAGCGGGGTTGGAGCAGCCAGCACGGGGTGTTTTCAGGTCCTCTCACACACTGATAGAGACTTGTTTTGCTCCCTGTTCTTGCCAGGCTTTCAGTGCAATTGATGTAATTTTTGCCTGTGCAGTGTGTAAAAATCCCTCAAGTATCATCACAAACTGCACCCATCCAACAAACATGCTAGGGGTGATGCAGACGCTGGTAGGGCTGGAAGGCCGTGGCGCCAAAGTGTTGGCTTGCTGCTGATGTGTCAAATATCACAAGTTAAAAGGCTTTGTCTCTCTTCTGTCACCCTGATTTATTAGACGTTAAAAAAGACAAAGTACCCAGACGTACAAACATCGCTGTTTTGGGAAGGTCTGTGAAACGGTTAATGCGCTTGTTCCACACAAAAATGTAAAGTGTCGGTTCTCTGATTACCTGCTGCTGGAAAGTGTTTGGACAGGTGCTGTGTTTCACCAGCCGTCTGTCACCGCTGACAGCTCGGATTTATGGCTGTGCACCGGGGCCGGCCGCCCCCCTTGGCCGAGTGCGCTCCGGGTCCCGGGCGGGGGCTCCGCTCCCTCCCGCCGCTCTGCCCGCCCGGCAGGGCTGCTCTGGTGCCTCCGCCGTGTGCGCGGGGCGAGGCGACAGCACCGACACTGCGGCTTTTCCCTTCCCACGCGTTCATTTGCTCGGAAACGCCGGCGTGGTCTGAGCAGCAGCGCGAGTGGGGCGATTTCCACCCAAAGGTCAACAGGGGGAAATTCGTCTCTTGCCTCCTCTTAGGAGGATGATGCTCAAGCAGGAGGAGGCGGAGAAGACCCTACCTTTCAGCGAGAGAAAGCCCCACAGCCCCGCCTCCGAGCGGGCTCCTGACAGTAGGGGGTACCTGCCTCCCGTTCCCATCGCCCCGCACCGGGGACCACTTAAATCCTCATCCCGACCGTCTGAGGAAATCCAAACAAGGGCTAAGAAAGGACCGCGAGGACACAGATATCCCTGTTACTGTACTGCTGATGTATGTTTTTTGACATATCCAAAATTCGAGTTTCATAGAAGATAAATACAGAATAGAATTCTTATTAACAAGAGATATCTCGAATTCTGCGGGCTTTCTTTTTTTCCTTTTTTTTTTCTTTTTAAATGTACTTATTTTCTAAAAGTAAAAAGCTCAGTGTCATCCTATTAAGCATACGTTTCCACATAATTCATCCCTACTCACACTTAAATACATCCGATTAAAATACACACTTGTGGCTATAATAACAAATTCCACTTTCCATCAAGATGCTTTTAACATATTCTGAAATACGACCTTTACAGATCGAAAAAAAGCAAAAGATACTAGGCGTTGCATGCTGACAGGTCATGTGGACTCACTCCAATGAAAAAGAGATGGTAAAATACAAGCCAGAGGAAAGAGCAGATTATGGAAGGGTAGATTAATATTTGTACAGAGCCTTGAAGGCAGAACGATGTCGAAATAGTGTGTGTGTGTGTATGTGTGCATGCGCGTGTGTACATAAAAACCAATTCCTTCAAGGGTTGGATTACTTCATACATTAGTCACTAATCTCTCGCAATGTTCTGATGGGTGTTATGGTCTGAGCTAAACACACCGTGAAATCTGCTTGAGCTGTATTGAAACAAGTCGGTGTTTTCGGCCGCAGATTGTTCTGTTTGAAGCTTTCCTTTCACAACGTACCTTTGCTATTCGGAATAATTTTTACGAGTAGGGTAGAAGCTAGTCAGCGGCTGAATCTTGGCGCTGAGGGAAAAAGAGATGGGAGAGAAACTCCAAGGTCCGAAATACGTGTAATTAGAAAGAAGACCATCCAGCGCTCAAAATTCTCCTCGTCATCGTTTGTTTAGGTAACCTGTGCTTACAGAGGACTTGAAGGGGAAAAAAGCCCGCCGATTTTCATACTTTTTAAAGTATTAATTAAAACAAACAACCGAACAAACGAACCCTGAATGATCATTTCAGCATTTGTATAAACTCTTCGAGTTCCGGGACGACACTGATTTTTAATACAGTAGCACAGGTGGTTGGCCCCACAACCTTTCCTTTTCCGACTTAGCCTTTCCGAGGCGTTGCTGATCACTTCTGACAATACAAATCAGCCTTAACATAACGCCCGTCGGGAGAAGGCAACGCGTGCAAACTTTTTATTACCAGCAGATACTCCCCAGGCTTCACCCCGCTGGGGATTCGCCCGCTGTAGGTGCCGGCGGGGATGTCTCCACCAGAAGCAGCCGGAGCCCAGAAGTGCCAACGACCTTCCTGAAGCGAATTTTCCCTGGACCGAGAGATGACAGCAGGATTACACGTCGTCTGCTGTCATTCGAGGGGAAAAAAANNNNTGGTGGCGTGCAAAGAAGGAAAAAAAAAAAAAAAAAAAAAAGGCAGATGCACAGGATTTTCACAGGCTGCTCCTATGTCAGGCAGCTTGCCTGAGAATCTTTCCGCCGGCAAATCGCCAGCATTTCTGCAGGGCTTAGCCCCGGCGGGAAAATCTGATTTGACTCGAGGAATTGCAGAGGACTTTCATATCTGGCGGCAGCCCAAAAGGAGAACCTCTCATCTCCCGTGACTAAAATAAGGCGGGTACATAGGTGGCACCTCTACCCGCCGGCAGGGATGGGGATGAAAGGGAGGGCAGCCCCGCTGCCCTAGCCAAGCTTCACGGTCAAGGTTGTCCCACGACAGGCTTCCCTCCCTCACGCCAGCACAGACATCACGCTCTTCTCCGTATTACCGCCTTTATTTAGGGGGCAGCTTTTATTCGGGGGAAATGAGAAAGGAAAAAAAAATGGAAAAACATGGTGGCCGAGCGTCAATAAAATGCACACGCACATATATTACATACAAACACAAAAATAAAATACGAAAAAAATTACTCTTCTCTTTCCAGTAGCAGTGGTCTTGGCCATAAATGTAGAACGCCAGCCAGTACAAGAGACAACGGCTGATATCTCCTAGAGCCCTTTCCCCTCTCCCGCCCCCTCCAATAATTAATTAAAAAAGCTGCACTCTCTTTATGTTAAAAACACTACTTTTATAAATAATTTAATATCCTCCCTTCCCACGAAATGCTAGTTGCCGGACAGGAGAAAAGGTTTCTTTTGGCACAGTGATGCATTGCTTTGCAGTACAGACCTACGGCTCCACAGCAGACCCCGGCCCCCTCCCCTCCTCTCTCCCTGCTGTTCCCGGCAGGCTCCCCCGGCCCCCTCCCTCCTCCCCGCCCTCCCAAGTGCACAGCGCATCCCCCAGCGGCCGCCACCGCGCCCCTCCGCGGGGCACCCCCGCTCTGCTGCCCAAGGCTTCGGTAGCAGGAGATGTGGGGACAACAGAGGGGGACAGAAAGGAGGTGGAGAGGGACTGGCTTAAGTCAAGTAGTCTCAACGAACAGTAAGAAGCACTTGAGGCTCATGGCTATGTCCAAACCGACAGTTGTTTGATTTTTTCTTTTTTTTTTTTCTTTTTTTTATCTTTTTTTTTCTTTTTTCTTTTTTTCCTTATGTTGTGGCATTGCAACCACTTNTAAACCCACTGTCATTTCACTAAGGCACAGTCACCGAGGCTTTTGCTTGGAGGCCGTGGTCGCCTCTGGAGTTAAAGTGCGGGATCCAGAGCCTCCTCCTTTCCCCCTCCACGCCTCCCCGGGCAGGTCCCTCGCAGGGGAGGAGGGGGGCTCCATTAAGCCAGGGGGGTCTCCACGGCGTACGGCTGGAACGAGGCCGAGCCCCCCGCCGCCGGCGGCGGCAGCGGCCCGGCGAGCCGGAGGGGCCC